>CAEGAD010019422.1:0-41466 GCA_903067055.1 Poeciliopsis paucimaculata
ACCAGACAAGACCCAAGGTGTAGGTTGTGCAAGGAGGCCCCTGAGACAGTCCAGCACATAACAGCAGGGTGCAAGATGCTGGCAGGGAAAGCGTACATGGAACGACGTAACCAAGTGGCATGTTGACCCTGCACAAATTCATCATAAGTAACATTTTTCACAGGTATCAGAAAATACTCTTACATCAGATGCTTATTGTGGGCGATTGTGTGACCTGTATATTTATGTCCTTCCAAGAAAAAAAACAAAATCTGTTATAAAAGACGCTGACTTGAAAGAGGCAGTTCAAACAGGTTTCTGAACCTGTATTCTTTATGATGGACTTTTTTTTTTCTTGCTTCCTCCTTTGTGTCTCCTGTTATGGTTTTGAAAGCATAACAGGAGACATCTAAGACTCGGCGCGTAGATTGATACTTTCAAAGTGAGGCTGAAAAGAGAAAACTGCGACATGCTCCCCTCTCTGAAGACTCAGTTTCATGCTGAATGTGCAAATGCATATTTTTTCGGGGAAGCGTGGGTGTCATTCGGAGAAGGGGTAATACCCTTGTTTCCGTCCCGAAGCATTCCCACGGTGATAGAAGCTCCTTTTTGTTTTTTTTTTGTTTTTTTTCTTTTGCATTCCCAAAGATACACACACACAGTTGTTTGTTTGTGTTTTTGATAGAAGCCCTACCGAAGACTGTCATCCTTTACCACACTTTTACCTGCGATCTACGCGAGCGTTCGTAAAACGAGTCGCACGACGCGCCACGATAACTTCCTTCTCTCCCGTAGAGACATGGCTGAAACTGAAACGACAACAGGTAGAGGTGAATGTGCCGAAATGGTAATCTTGATGCAAATTTTTATGCCAAGACAGAGTGTATGTTTTCTGTTAGGCTAAAAAGTCTTATCCTCCATATGTAGATATCCATTAAATTTGACAATCTAAACTTTTTTTTTTTTTTTTGCCCATTTGCATCTCTTTTAGAATAACCGCTAACATTATTTTATGAATTTAGTCATCCCCCATTACATATTCATCTCCTTATTAAGAAATATGAACATACAAATCTCTAATTTTTGCATTTCTGTCTCTGGAAAAGAAAGTGGACGATAAATCGTCCCAGAAGTTATTGCGATAAACGATGATATTGTTGTTTTGAGACCATTTTCAAGTAATATAACGGAAATGGCATAATAATGCCAGAACATGTATTCAGAAATCATTCAACTTTAAATTCTATTGAACATTTAACACTGGAGAAGGAAGACATTTTAAATATCCAACAATAAATATAAACAAAAACAACAAATGAAATTCATCATGAAGACTCTGTAAACAAAATTGTCCTTAAAAAAAAAGAAAAAAGGGCTAGTTGAGACCAAAGCACCAAACTGAAGTCTTTTATCATCCAGTTTTTGGTAGCAAGACGGATGCAAATGGAAGTTATTGATCACCATAACACTTCTATCTTCATGCGTCATATTTTATAGAGTCTTTCCCTGGAAAGGTGTATTTCGTTTACGTCAAACATGTCCTCCGTTCTGGTGTTTCAATATGTACATTTCAGGCCCCCTTTGTGGTTTTATATCTATCTTTAAGCACCTTGCAGTAGATTTTTCTGGGTGAGCCTGCTTGAACAGTCAGAGCTGGGCATGTTGACTAATGCAGCACACCGAACTTAAATGTCTGAGGGGCAAAACTCCTTCAAAATTCAATGTAGTGATGTGTCTATTATACGCACAGGAGGTGATACCCCTGTGTGTAACTTTGGGCATTTTGATTATGAATAAGTGTGGGGGCGTCCTGATTTATTTCTCACCAAAAATGAGATGTTCAATTACACGTTAAAGATAATGTTGATTTGGTCTTCTGCTTACGATTTGCATCAGACGTCAAAATCTAACCTGCAAAAGCAGAGCTGGCCCAAGGCATATGTGATTTAAACGGCTGCTCAGGGCCCCAACAACCACCCGGGGGCCCCCAAGAGCATTTTTTATTTTTTTTTATTTTGTGGCGATAGATTGAATGTTTGGCACATTTTACATACCTGGTCCAAATTTTAAAAATAAAAGATATTAAACTTAAGCCTGTTGTAATGTCTGCAGATGTTAGTTTCAAGCAGTTAAATTAATACGACACACTTAAATACCACTCTGCATTTCAAAATGCAAATTAATTAGAGCAGCCTTGCTAGTTGATTTTTTTTTTTTTTTTTTTTTTGCTTTTATAGGATTAAAATCAATAACCATAATAGCTCCAGCTAATTACAAATGACAAAGCCTCTCCAACATAAAGCATCAGTCTTGTTGCCCTCGGATACCAATGTGATTGAGCCGATATGATGATAATCATTTCCAGTGGAACCCTGGTGTTCTCAGGATTTAGGGACCACAACCGCCCCCAAATGGCTGAAATTCAAAAAATAATTCTCATCTAAAAACATTAATTAGTGCCTTTTTCAATTGTTCAAACACCTGATAAACCTTAACATGCATTAATACGCATAGTGGAAACCCTCTTAGCACTACCATAGAAGCTTATCTCAGGGGGTGCTGTTGTGGCGCAGGGGTTAAGCACAACCCACCTGTGTAGGCTTAGGTCCTGCACGTGACAGTTGCAGGTTTGACTCCCAGCTTGGTGACCTTTGCCGCATATCTTCCCCCTTCTCTCGTTTCCTGTCAATTCACTATCAAATAAAGCCCACTGGAGCCAATAAAATCTTTTAAAGAAAAAGCCAACTTGCAATTTTTGTTTAATCTTTTTGACATGCTCTACCAAAGACTCTCTGAATACACAAATGTTCCACGAATAGTTTGGAGTCATGTTTCACAGAACAGCTGGTCCTCCAATAGGTGTCCACTGTAGTCCACTAGTTAGCTAATGGACTACATTAGTCTAACTAATTTAACTTGTTAAACAGTTCAAATTTATAATATGGCTTGAGTAAGTATTCATACCTTAAGGATTAAAATCGGATATTAAACGGATTCAGCCAAATGGTGGATTTTCTTGATTCCATTGACCTACTTAGTTCATCATTCTAAGGAAAAACCCAAACATTTATGTCCTTTCAGACAGACTGTGGCGTTTTTGCCTTTCTGAACAAACGTAGTGACTGATTCTGTGCAGAGGATGTATTTTGTCTGTGCTCAGAAAATCCGTGTACTGAACAACCGGGTCAGCAAGCGTCTCTGGTTTTCGTGCAGCACCAGGTCAAACCAGAGAGTTCCCCAACTTCAAATTTAGACTGTAACACAGCACCTTTTATGAAACACATATTCTATATTATTAAACTGGAAAAAAAAAAAAAGAAGAAGAAATGTTTGAGGGGGTGCACACTTCTGCAACTAAGGTTGTTGCTGGGGGGTTTTTTTTTGTTGTTTTTTTTTTTTTTTGATTTTCCTTCTCTCACCATTTTGTTGGAAGAAGTGGTTTTAAACTAAACGATCAAAATGGGCGTGGAAACGTTTTAAACCCACTGTTGTCCGTACAGAGCTGACGCAGATGAGACAGCTTTACATTGGAGAAGTAATTAGAGTTTAAAATAGACTCAGCTGACTATTACTCACTCTCGTCTTATTTTTACCTTTCTCCTACTTTCCTCCTTTATTTGTGGCGCACAAATGACAGATGACGAATGACAGAGAAGGAGGGGCTGGGGAGGGGAGTGACGTGAAGAAAAAAAAAACACACACACACACACACAAAAACCACCAAATGAAGTCTCAGACTTTCTGATTCCACACTGTAGTGACCTGGTTACATATTTCAATCAGCAAAGTTTCCTGACAGGCCCTGTGAAAACGGACAGGGGCTGGCACAGAAACGCTGCGGCGGCGAGGCAAACCACAAAATCTGCTGAGCAGATTCTTGCTGCCGTCTCACAGTCTTCATTTATTTTAATTCGACGAGGCCCGGGCCTACGTAGGCCGATGCTGTAGGTGTCGCTAGTACCAGGTGGCATAAAGTCCCGGGCTTCTGATCTGATTGTTCTGATTTAATCTGAGGAGAAGTCTGAAAATAAGTTGATGGCTGGGGTGTGGGTTACGTATTTTGTGCATGATTAATTTATTTTTCTCTTCGCTTAGTCCTTTTTACATTATTTTTATTATTATTATTATTATTATTATTATTATTATTATTATCTTTAGTTCTGCTGAACTTATCGTACTGTTTACGTTTTGACTTAGAGAATAAACTGCAATCAATAGGAATAATTAGAGCATGCATTGTACACTAAGTTAAAGATCTAGACCGCCCCCATGTGGTAATAATCTAAACTGCAGGTGGTACGCATAAGATAACATAGCATAACAAAACATTTTTTTCACTTTGTAGCCCAAAACCTCTGTGTTTCAATGGAATTTCATGGATCAGACCCAGAAAGTGGTGGATAATTGTGATGTAGCTGGAAATAAAAATATTGTTTTCCTTTTCTTTTCTTTTCTTTTCTTTTTTTTTATTTTTTTTTTTTTAATAAAAACCCATTGTTCAATTGTTTTCTGTGTCCCCATCCCTCTTTATTGTAATTTCCTCAAAAACCCTTTGGAAATTTGCTACATTTGTGAACAAAAAGTAAATCAATTAGAGTAAAGCCGTGAGTATGAAGGCAGATTTGGGTTATAAAACAGTATTCCAGCACTTGTTTCTTTCGCCCATCACTTTCAGACACGACGGCAACATCTCAGGTCTCCGTCAGGCGTCAGTCAGTCCATCACTGCCACAGCTCCGACCTGCTGCATGCCTCTTCCACTCTCTCTCTCTCTCGCACCTCTGCAGCCGCACCGGCCGCCTTGGCTGTGCAGACCTGCTGTCACCATGGTGACCCAGCTCCTGTGATTGGTGCTCTACCTTTGTTTTCACCGCCACTTCTTTCAGTTTCCAGCAGATCCACAGCAGGGACATAAACAGATCACAGGCCACACAGTGAAACGCTGAAATTAAAATGATATTCAAAGGAGAAATTAAAAAAAAAAAAAAAAAGAAGGGTAGGCGGGGGGCTTTTTAATCTGTGTGCAAAAACATCTTCATCTGTCAGATTTACAGTGATTTGCATCTGGTTGCCCTCAGGAGAACTGGAGTAAAGGGTTCTGACTACATAAGCACGCCACGCGTTTGTAAATTTGGATTGTTTCATGACGCTGGAATGCGTGCATCACTTTTTCCACCTCGCGATGACGTCGCTTTTTGTGTTTTTCACATAAAATACAGAGAAGTGGTTTTGGCTTGACAACACTCGAGAAGAGTATTTCACAAAACACTGTGAATTTATAGAGGGTCACACTTATCGGTAACCTTTATCAGATGAAAACTAAGCAGAAACTCTTCTTGGATCAGAAACCAGCAGCAATCTGTCAGTATTTAGAAAGCAGAGGTGAAAAGTATAAAAGAGTTTCTCTTACTGAAGTATTGAACAGTTACTAACCCTAACCCTATCTGAACCCTAAGACACAAAGTCTTAATGTTGCAAAACATTAAGACTGCTATGATTTAACCCAGAAGGAGAAAAGCATCATTTCACCTAAAACCAAGACTCATTATGCAAGACTCTGTTGCTAAAGAAAAACGTTAAAAACCTGTTTAAAATTTGCAGCAGGAACTCTGGACGAGCCAGTGAAACACTGGCAGAAAATTTGCCAGGTCAGACGAGGCCGTAGCTGATCTCTTTGAATGTTATTGTTGTTGTACTGTTTGGATTTTCCAAGTTCCCAGCGGGGGATACACAATTCTCCACACAATAACAGTTTGAAGTCATAAAAGCGGTACACAGAGTACTGTACAACCTCTTTCGGTGAGCATGGATTCAGAAAATAAAATGGGGATTCTGTAGATTGTAGTTGATTTGTAGTCCTCCTAGATGCTATTTTTGATTTAGACAGCACATGTGTCCACGATTTGCTGAGACCGAATTTGTCTGAAGTGTCAGTGTCAGTTTTCACTGTTTTAATTCCACTGCAGCCATGTTGGACACCAAGCCTGCAGTAACTCCTATAACCTCTGGATTTTACGGTCAGAATTCCTCGTAGTGCCGACAAGCTTGGGAAATCCTATTTCTAAGTATGTAAAAATACTCCGGTTGCCTGCAATAAAAAATAATACTAAAAGCTTCACTTTTATTGTTTAAATTATGCTGAAAAATATAAACACTTCCATAAAAATAATAATAATAATAACCTGTACAATTTAGTCTTTCTTTAAGAATCATTTAGGTAAAATCTTGTTGTCTGAAACATCCAACTATTGCCAAGTGGTTAACTGCTAACTGTCAGACTCCATCCAGTGCCTGACGCTACAGGACAAAGGAATAAAAACTACAACTCCCCACCGCTCCGCTGACGCAGCCGACGTCTAATGCCGGCAGCTGATTGGCTGTCATCTGTAGAGTCTGCTGTGATTGGCTGACGGTGGCCATGATCGCGTGTCCAGCTGGGAGAATGCAGGAGAGCGAAGCTGGCTAACCGGCTAGCAGTCTGAGCCGCATTTCCCCTCTTTCCTGGAGGGGGGCTAAGTGTGAAGCCTTTGCCGCGCCGTCAACCCCCGGCTGTTCCGATAGCTGCCATGCCGGTCCACTCACGGGAGAAGAAAGAAAGCAACCAGGAAGAAATGGAGGTGGACTTTCCGGAGCAAGACGGCAGCAGCACAGACGAGGAGGACACGGTTAGCTCGTCCGTGTCTGAAGATGGAGACAGCTCTGGTAAGACGAACAGGCCCTAAACACCAGCATACACCGGAATTAAAATGACATAGGTGTTTGTTGTTTGTTTTTTTTCTGCTAAACAAAATATGTTTTTCTAGCTTTAATTTGTAGGAGTCAGTAATTCAAAGTGTATGTGGGGGTTAATGAGAAAAACAGTTGACGTCAGACTTGTGATGCGTTCACGTTCACAGAGATGGATGATGAGGACTGTGAGAGGAGGAGGATGGAGTGTCTGGATGAGATGACAACACTAGAAAAACAATTCACCGACCTCAAGGAGCAGTGAGTTATTACATGTGCACGGCCAGAGCAAATTGAAGATGTTTGTTGTCCCTTCATTTCTGTCAAATGGAAGGAAAACGGTCAATTCTGAAAAGTGCGGCGTGAATTGTAATTAATTTGGTTAGTCTGTTGCAGGAAAGTGGCTTTAAAAGTAACCTTTAGTGTTAAAGTTTCTAACTTTTAGTGGTTAAAAATATGAAAGCAGTGTGAATTATCTTCCAATTGTGCACTAACCTTTGTTGATCTTTCACATGAACACAGTCACTTACACTAAAGTTTGTGGATGTAGCATAAGAAACGAAAACAAAACATGCACTGACAATAAATCCTCCTGTTTTCTGCCTCTCAGGCTGTACAAGGAGCGCCTCAGCCAGGTGGAGATAAAGCTGCAGGAGGTGATGGCCGGCTGCGCCCAGGAATACCTGGAGCCTTTGGCCAACCTGCAGGAGAACATGCAGATCCGGACCAAAGTAGCCGGTCAGTCGAGATGGGGGGGGTCTTCCCCCCTTCAGCGGCCGCTAACCTCAAACAGTCTAACCGCATTCATGCTGTATTTCTAAAGGGATCTACAAAGACTTGTGCCTGGAGTCGGTGAAGAACAAATACGAGTGCGAAATCCAAGCTGCTTGCCAGCACTGGGAGGTGAGAGGTCAAAATGCGCTGGAAAGCGGAAAACATTGCGCATGTGTCGGCCTTGTGAGGAGTGTCTGGAAGGAATCATCAAAGTTTTGTCCTCTTTGTGATTTTTCAGAGTGAGAAGCTGCTGCTTTTTGACACCGTGCAGAGCGAGCTGGAAGAGAAGATTCGAAGACTGGAGGAGGACAGGCACAGTATTGACATTACCTCAGGTATTAACAAACCACCATCACAATAGTTGTACTTGGTGAAGCATTTCAGACGACTGGTCTGAAAGTTGCCTGTCAGAAAGAAAGTCTTTATAATGATGCTAATTCAATTAGTGCCTTTCCTCCTCACAGTTTAGCAAACTCCACATGTATTTGAGGTTTGGACATCCAGTTCTATGTCTCTTTCCATCCTCCTCCCTGTGCAGGGTGGAAAGATCAATATTGGTTCTTGTCGATAAAAGTCAGACCTCTGTGTCGCATCTAATTAATACCCCAGAAAAGCAGAGGTTCCTTGGAAGCCTTGACCAATTTAAAATAGAGAAGTAGAGAATGGGAACTGTCTTTTCCCTGCCTTGGTTGCAAACTTCTCTGGTCCTGGTCATAAAGTTGTTTTATCTTTCCTCTTTGCCCTCCAGAGTTATGGAATGATGGACTGCAGGCTCGGAAAAACAAGAAAAAAGATCCCTTCTGTCCCATCAAGAAGAAGAAGCCTGTTGTCGTTTCTGATATCCTTTCATCTTTCCCTTTGCTCATCGCGCTCCTCTCAATACTTCTCATGTGAAGACCGTAGCTTTTTCCTTAGCTTTAGTTGCTTCTACGGCCTTATATTGTTTACATGCTGCAAGACCTGGATATTCTTGAAGACTGGACGGCCATAAGAAAGGTAACATCCTAAAAGCGGACAAAGGTCACAGGCGCGAAGGCTTTCTGATCTCTTCCTTTCTTCCTCCCTCAAAGGCGATGGCGTCGTTGGCGCCGCACCGGGTGAAAGTGGATGGTAAGAGTCTTCCCTTGTCCTCGGTTACAGTCAATACGTGGCAGAGCGCAGAGATAGACCCAAGCTTAACGCTGGAAGGCTTCACTCAGTGCTTTGTCCTTTTTTTCCCCTTTTTGTTTCGCTGGAAAGTCCCTGCAGTGAAACCAGACAGACATCACCACATGGCGCGCTGTGAGGAAGGTCGGCTTTTCTACGACAACCAGTGGTACTGCAGGGGACAGACCATCTGCATCAACAGAAAAGACGAGTTTCCAACCAGGTACGATGGGAAAGTGTCGAGTTGGTGAGCAAAAAAATTACTAAAACGACAAAATGTGGGGATTTTCTGATTGACTTGAGGTCAGAGTACTGCCTGTCGTCTTGCATCAGCCATGTGTCGATATGTATCGGTCCTCCTCCCAATCATTAAACCAAAGCAACCTTTGTTGTTCTGCTATATGTGATTGAAAGTCAGAGGCAGAAGCATAGGTGCAGTAGAAAAGGTGAGACTTGTTCACTCGGCACTGAGTATTGAACACGGCTAACCGCACGGCGCAAAAACCACGGTTCACACGTTCCATCTGTTGATCGTAAGCATTCAGCTTTTCATGTTAAGAGTTCCTACAGTAGAGTAGATGAAGCAGGTGAATGAGGAGCTGCTAAAAAAAATAGACAAAAGGTGTCACTTGATGAGTTTCCATTGACAATACAATTGTGCTAATTGGAATTAAATAAATTTGCTTAACGGAATTGTGTTTTTTCAACAGTGGAATGTCAAAGCATTTTTGCCCACATTTGCAGTGAAAAAGCAGCTACTGACATTATATTTGATCAGAATGCAAAGCATAAGAAATCAATAAAAAGTCCCTCTAGAAATTCATGCTAAATCAACACATCCCGGCATTGTTTGTTCTAGTGAAGAATTATGAATTCATTGCAATTTTTACACAAAATGGTCAAAAAGTTATGCTAACTCCCACCTGCAGATGGCAGCATTTCTTACTTCTGCTGCCCAATCAAGTAATAGTCTGTTATGGCGTTATTTAGGTTCTTTGAAGAATAAAAAATGTTTCAGTGTCCAGTCTATCTGCTTCTTAGTTTTTCTCATTTTTTTCTCCTACCTGTAGATTTTGGAAGGGGTTTAATAAGGAAAGCATATTATTTATGAAGAAGCACTACAAAATCAGTGATTTAAATTGCACTAAAAAAAAAAAATCACAAAAACAATTGCAAAATCCTGGAGGAACTGACTAAACAAAGAGGATCCTAAATAGCCAGGATGCTCTGGTTAGCTCGTTTGTGGTCGACTACCTTTATTTTTATTTCGACGCGCTAACATTGTGTAGCCAATTGGGATGTAAAATGAAGCTATAAAGCTATAAAGCTGGCACATTTAAATTTTTTTCTCATTTTCCTCTCAGGAACAGTCATTATCTATATTCAGAGGAAGCAGCATTGCGCTGCAGTCTCCATAAACCAGGATTTTACACACATCGTAAACTCAGGACCAAATTATTACAAAGTTTACATTTCATTCTCTCTTTAGGGTAACTTATTGTTCTTCTAACTATAAACAGCAGAGATCCTTTGTTTCTGAGATATACAGCCAGAATAAACTCCATTCATGCTGCAGAAAATGCAGCTTCATTTCCAGATGCTCATTAACGTGTATATTAATCATGTCTGAATGCTTTGATGCGTACAATAAAGGAGCAACGCTAGATGAAATAAAGCTACAGTTTACAGCACAAACCATGAAATAAAACTGCAGTAAAATGTTCTTTTGGCTTCATGAAACTAGTTATGTAAGATCAACACGTTCCTGCAGAACCTCAAAGCCTTCTGTTTGAAACGCGGCGTTTTAGCTCTTCGTTCTGCTCAGATTGACACCCGACAGCTCCAGAAGTGCTGGTGAGAGCACTGTTTAGACTTCGATATGTGCTCAACGTGTGATTAAATGTGCATTAGGCGAATCCATGTGGAAAATGAACGGCAGAAAACCCGCGGACTAGAGCCAGGGCATGTCTGAAGCATCCGTGGGAGAGAATCTCAGAGCTCTTGGGTAAACAAAAGGAGAAACGTAACGCAGCCATTTTGAAAACTATTCACTTTCTCACAGACATTCCTCCTTAGATAAACACCCTGTTGTCCAGTTGGATTTCAGGGATCATTCTTCAGCTTCTCTCTCTGCCCAAATATGGCCACACGTGGCTCCAGGAAGATAAAATCAGCAATGCAGAAATGAAACATAAATGTCAAAAGTCATGCCTGCATAAATTAATTATGCACTATGAGACAGGCTTATGTCCCTCGCAAAAGTAATCGTACACTATCAACTGTTCCACATTTTGTCTCATTATTTAACATTTAATTAAAATTTTGTGGGATAGACCAACACAAAGTAGCAAATTCTTGTGAACCAGAAGGAAAGAGATTCATATTTTAAATCTTTTGATTTATTACAACAAGCTAAAACCATTAATCAATTGTTGAAATAATTGTGAACTAATTTAGTCATTGATTCATTGTTAACCGGAGTACACAAGCTTAAACAAATGGTCATCTGCTGGGAAAAAAAACCAAACATATTTATAACAGTAATTAAGCCAAAACTGTACAAAAAGTTTATACATGTTGCATTTAAGATAAATTCATCTTTGTAAAACTGTTTTAGCCCAAACTGTTCAAGTGGAAAATTCACTCGGTTCAGATTTACTAACAGGATGCAAATTTAGTTGCATTTTAAGCAATATGTTTATTTTCTTATTTGTGTAATAGTTGTGTTTTTTTAATATATTTCCAGTAGTTTAAAACTAGTTGTTTATCTTGATTTTGTTCTCTCACCTAAAATCACACATGGTGATGTTAGAAAATTTGAGGAAGTTCCAGGGATACATTTTCAAGCCACAATCATAAGACTGATAATGCATAGAAAAACATTTTTATTATCTTGGGTAGCAAATATTCCAGAGAATGTGAGTACATTGATGCTTTTTGCAGCTTTGAAAACCAGTAAAATTTCCAAACACCAAACAATGTTGATCCAGATCCAACTTTTTTTTTTTTTTTTTCCTTCTCCTGTAACCGTGGCAAAGGTTCCGGTGGTTGTTTTCCCATGCAAATACCCAACAATGGAGGATGAGCACTTAATGGGAAAGTGACTGTCTGTGGTATCACATGCTAATGCTTCAGCGTATGTGTGTGTGTGTTCTCATCCTGCAGCGCCGTCATCACCACCATCAACAATGATGAGGTGTGGTTCAAGCGGCTGGACGGCACCAAGTCTAAGCTGTACATCTCCCAGCTGCAGAAAGGCAAATACACCATCAAGCACTCCTAGAGGAGGCAAGAACAACACTTTAACACCCCCACTCTCCCCTTCCCTGTACTCATCTCCGCTGTGTCTTTCCTCCATCTTCCATCTCTTCCCATTCTACCACACACAGTCTAAACGCTAACACACACCTGCCGACGCTCTCCGTACGAGAGGAGCGTCCGCGTTCACGCGCGACTCAACAACGGCGTTTTTGCAAAGCGTCATTTTTCTAAGGAGCGGAGATCAATGCAAAGTGCTGCTAATGAGAAACAAGCGGGGGAGGGGTGGGGAGGAGAAACTAACTGTGAAGCGCAAAGCTCAGTCGAGTGCCTTTCCGGGACGGGACGCTGCTGACGGCTGGTGGGAGTGAGGGAGGGAGGGAGGAGGTCTTGACCTATCAGCGCAGCGAAGCCTTACTCAGTGCTGCTTTCGCCACCAGGAGGACTGAAGCGGGTCAGTGAGCGTGTGGAAGAAAAACCCTCTGAACTTGAATTTCATGCTCGTAGAGAAATTGCGTTAGAATCTTATTTGGGCAAGAAACGGTGTCATAATGTTGAAATCAACTTAGGAACCTTTGTGTTAAATGACCTGTTGATGTTTTTAGTGGAACTCAACCCCATTTTCTTTCCCCTAAACACTGCTCCCCCTGTATATGGTTGTGTTTTGTGACTCTTCTTTTCGTCTCGTAATGTTGCCAAACGGCTAATGGTACCACCGCTTTGTGCTCAAAGAGGTGGAGTTAAAAATGAGGTTGCATTTCTGTGACCGGATGTGTAAAGCTTAGTGCCATTCTGCTTCACTTGCTTCGTTCTCTTTCCTGTTTTACGTCATCGTCTTTGTTTAAACTAAAAAAAAAAATCTGTAAAGCTCATCTGGACAGTGTAGGAAAAAGTACGGAGGATTTAAAGAAAAAGAAGAAAAAAATATGATTTATCCATCCTTCCATCCAGCCTGCCTGTGTACATGTATTTGTTTCTTCAGAGCTTTATCTGACTTTGCTTTGTCTACATCAAGTATTACCTGCCAGCAGTATTGAACTGAAAGGTATTTGTGCATAAATCATAAGAAAAGTTGTACCGGAAGCATAATGTGGCTTCTTCTGACGAAAACGTTTGACACAAACTCTTGTCATTTTTACTGTTTTTTTTTTGTTTGTTTGTTGTTTTTTTTTTTCACTTAATGCATCATGATTTCTTGTACATGAAACAATCAAAAATAAAAACCTAAAGTCATGCCTATGCTTGTATTAATCATTGAAGATTGACTAAAGCGGGAGACTCAAAGGTTTACAAATGAGTAAAAAAAAGAAAGGTGTTTTTACACCCGACAGATCCGTGTCAAACGCCACACGACACCCTCTTAGTTTTTAGTTGTGATCGGATAAAAGCACAAGGTAGTTGCTTGTATTGGTGTAATGACGCCTAATCATCACTATCAGCATATATTCCACGTTCAAGGTGGACTTGCGCTTGAAGAAGATTCTGTGCTTTGCAAAACTCTGCTGGCATCATCTAGCTAAAAGCCTCTTGATTTTTATTTTCCACATTACAGCTGAAAACAATTTACTTATGTAAAACAGCAGGACAAAAGTGCAAAGTCTTCAGCTGCAAGTTTTATCTCCAGCAGCTCTGCAGAAGTCTGGATCCAGACATTTTTATCCATTCCTCTTTCCAAAGAGCCACAGGTTAAGTTATGTTGGTGGGAGATAATCTTGCCACAGTATTTTTTTTTCTCTCTGTATATACTGTGTGTATGTCTGTATTTTGTCAGTGATATGCTTTAAACAATTTTATCGTAGATATTTTTAATCTCTTAAAAACTCTTAACTCTCCATTCATCTTCCCCTCCACACTGAACAACTTCTCTGTGCTGAAGAGGAGCATTCCCACAGCATGATTGCTTATTTTCTTTCCTGTGTGTATATATATATATATATATATATATATATTCAGTGTTTATACAAAAGACAAAGACAAGATTGAATTACTCTCAAATATTCGGGACTGGTTGTTGCTAGTAGCGCTCTGTCGCGCCGACCTGAAGGTAAAAATCTACAGTTTGTGTCCAGAATGTGTGGAATCGGAAGAGATGTTAGCTGCAGCTCTTCCTGACCCTTGACCCGTACAAGTCCAGGATGGAGGGACGGTCGACCCTAATGATCCTCTGTGCGCACCTAGCTACAGTCTGGTCCTACACGTGCCTTGTGGCGGACTATTAAGAGGACTTTCAACAACTTTCTTTCAGCGATGCTCACCATTTTGTGTTGGTCTACAGCAGAAAATCGTAATAAAGTATTTTAAAGTTTGTGGTTGTAACGTGACAAACTTCTGCAAAGGCATTATGAACGACCAACTGCAATGATAACTAAGATATATATAGTCTTATGTAATACTGCAGTTTGGCAGAGGACAGAGTCTACAACAGTTCTCAACCCCAGTTCAGCCCAGGAGTGTGCTGAACCCTGGCTACACTTCACTCTGACAGAACAAGACGGTTGTGTGTGTGTGTGCGTGTGTGTGTGTTTGGGGCGGAGGGTATTTAGACGGAAAATGCTGAGCTCGTCCTGTTGGATAATGGCTCGTTTGGTCTGCTGTGCTGTTCAACCTCTCAGTCACCTCTCCCTGCCAGGAGGCCACTCACTAAATTAGCGCCACGTTCAGTTATCGATTCACGCGCCGCTGCCTCGAAGTTCAAAAGAGTCTGCGGCAATTGGTCGAGATTAATCAAGCTCCGTTTTTGAGTACCGTCATTTATTTGGACACGCTTTCACTGAGCTGACGCCACGAGATCTGGTTGGTGCCTCGGCTGTGGCCAGAAGGTGGCAGTAGAGCTTCGCTGTTGGAGAGGGCGGAGGGGAGGTGGTTTGTTAATCTGGGGCATCCTGCTGCTGAAGCCTTCCAGCTGATGAGAGAAGGGAAGAAAAAGAGGAGGGATGAAAGCTTGGTTTGATCACAGCTCGCTGGCCACGTTTGCTGCTGCGACGGAGAGAGAGTGAAAGAGGAAAATCCCCATCGCCGCGTCAAAGGAAGAAGCAGAGAAGAGAGAAGCAACCTGCCTCTTCTCAGTCCTTGCAGCCCTGAAGCAGCTTCCCATTCTCTTCTATCTTTGCACAGGAGCATGCTTCAATATAGTCTGCAATGAATACAACACAACCTGAAAGCAATAGGAAAGAACTTCCTTTTCTTTCTCTAACCAGATCTTGCTGGGGTTCTGGATGGTTCTGCCGGGCCTCCTCCTGTGACGAGTCAGATCCAGACGGTTGAGAGCGGCTGGCCGTCTTCAGCTCCATCCATACTTAATGAGCAACCAGAACTGCAGGGCCATTGTGGCGTGTTTACTGCAACACTGGGGCTAATTAGACCGTGAAAGTGTCAAATGTGCTAAATTACTTATGTCCCCTTTATTTCTGTGTGCTGTCACGCGCAACTCCGGCCGAGCGAGACCCTGCATACGCTGTGTACTAAGGCCAGCGCGTTGGCATGAACTTCTGTGGGGGGTGAAAAGCTGGTAAGCACAGAGTTGTCATCAAAGGCATGAGATGAGCTGCCTATCATGGAGGTGGTCTCGTCTGGAGCAGCCAGACGAGACCTGTGTCACTTCTCTGAGGGTGTCGGTGCTCCAGAACTGGCCATTAGTATTCAGTGCACTGCACCATCTTCACCTTATGCCCTCCAAACATTTCTTGCATCATCTGAGCCTTTGCTAAGGGATGAGTTTATTTTCCTCACCTTTTGGATTCAATATATAAACAAAGCAACTTTCCATCTAGGATACATCATACATCTATTTTGGTCTTGTGACAGATCCTCAGCTGGATTTAAGTTTGGAAATCTGCCCCAAAATCTTGTGAGAGATTATGCAAATCTCTCACAAGTTTTCTTCTAGGAATGCTCTCTAATGAGCTTCACTCATTTTCCTATAAACTCTTGATCAGTTTCCCTTTCTGTCATGAAGACAATCATCCCCCCCACCGAGATGCCAACACCAGGTTGCAGGATAGCAATACTCTTCCAAGTGAAAAGGTTTGGTCACATTTGACCAAAGTGCCTTCTTCTTCCTCTTCTTTAGTTTTTATTTTTACTTAAAAATTGAGGAGTACTTATTACTTTTCCAAAATTAGAAAACTTAGAAAGTCCAGACAGTACTTACTCACTTGTACTTTAGCAACCCAGAACAGGGATTAAAACAAACTTAGAATTCAGAAAGACTACGCAAGCAACTCAGAACAGGAATGGATTATCAACATTACAAGATTCTTTCTTTTGCTCTTTCCTTTGGTTTATTTTGTTTGCGTTTCCTTTTTAACTTATGTAATGCACTTTGAATTGCCTTGTTGCTGAAAATGTGCTCATAAATAAAATTGCCTTATCTTACCAAGCTTACCTTCCACATGTTTGCAGTGTCCTGTAAATGGCTTGTGGCAAACTACAGACGGGATGATTTCATCAAGGTCTAACTTGTAAGTAGTTGTCCCTCCTGATCTTTGGATCCCCGCATCTCCTCCAGAGTTACCATGGGTCTGTCAGCTGCTTAAGTTTAGGTTAGCAGCCATGGCTTGGTAGGTCTTGAAGTCGTGCCATACTCTTTCCACTTTACGCTGGTGGATTCATCAGATATTCAAAGCTTAACATATTGTAGTACTAATACATCTGCAACAAGCTGTGCTTGCATTAAATAATTTCAAATGCCTGTCTTGGAATTTGCAGTCTAAATTATTTCCCCAAATTATGCAAATCTGAAGTCTATATCTAAATCATAGATTATGGCTCAAGACTCCATTTGAACATATTTAATTAAATATCCAAGCTAGTAAGAGTTATGGTTGGGGTCAGGGTTAGAAAATGAAACAGAGCTCACCTTAAGTCAACTGGCAAACCTTTTGCGGGAAAAGAAACAAAGTGTTAACTTTTTTTTTTTTTTTTTAGAATGATTAATGTGTTTTCTGTCCGTCTGGATGGTGGAAAACGTTATACAAATGGGGAACAGCACCTAACAGTGTCATATCTGTGATCAAATCAAGCGCACAAACAATTACCTCAGGGAAGAAGCTGCAGTCGAGTTAAATAATGGAAAGCTGAACGACTTCAATAAAAGTGACAGTACTCCAAGCAGTCGTAGGTCATCTAAGGTGAAAGTGGGCATGACTCACGAGTGGAGCTTCACTGATGGATAACCAAATCTTCCCAGAAGCCAGGCTCTTAGAGTTCACAGCAGTGTACACATTTCCTGCCACTATAGGGTCAATCAGGCTTTGGAACAGATACTTGGGCCGGGCATTGGTCCATGGCCCTGACCTGACCCGACCCCACCCCCTGCTGGGGTGACTGGCAAGAGTGCGCTTACACCGAGACAGTCTGTCAGAGCCTAAATCCCGGCACAAAACGATCCCCTGGGAGGTCTGGTCTGAAAATATAATCTGGACGTCATCAGCTTGGCCTGTCTGCGTTTTTAAAGGCAGAATGATTCAAAGAAGAGAAACTGGTTTGTGTTCCTTTCCTTGTCTGTCACATTGTGCTCTTAAGGTGTATGCATCACTGATCTCTTCTGGTCATGTGGGGCTTGGAAGGAGTTTATTTTTAACCACCCTCCTCTGAATTTGACTGAGGCGGCTCCATCCTATGGCTCATTCCTAGTTTCTACCTCCGGTCGGCACATCTATAGCCGTTATCCGTCAAACAGTGACAACAGTTTAACAGAGCAAACTATCTCATCTTTTGTACCACCCAAACAGCTTTTAGGTACGAGGCGGTAGGATGTTGTGTAAGCTCACAGTGACGTGGCTTCAGGACTACCCCTCTATCCCCGTTTACTCCACCAGGACACAGAGAAAATAAAAATAGCATCGTCTGTGTCGTGCGTAAGCTTTGGGGTGATGTGCGGCACTTTCTGGGCTGACTTCCGAGCAGACCCCCCTGAGGCTCTACCAGTGGCCGTGCAGTACTATCAAAAAACCCCTCGGCTGTCTGTGTCTGCATGAAGAGGAGTGCAGCAGCAGTGTTCTTGCTCAGAGAAACATCTGTCCAAACATCTGTATGTTGAGTATCCAGTTAAGACTCTGGGAGCTCTTTATGAAACGTTCGTAGCTCCTTCAGTGGTTCCAGGATTTTTTAAAGGCTTTGTCAGATCGTGCAAAAAGGGAAAAGTTGCTAAAACGATACATGGATTTCTCCAGTTTTGCAAATAAAATATAAGCAGTAACTTTCAGCCCCTTTTAATATAAGGCACCTAAATAAAATCCACTTGAACCAATTTCCTCAACTAATTGGTCGGTCTTGAAACCTACTAAATCTGTATAAATACAGATCCTCAGATCTGAGACTCTGTTTACAGGAAAACTATTAGTTCCTGTTTGCAGTTCTCCATGAACCATGTAAGAGAAATGATTTAGAGTGGCGCAGAGCTTCACCTTCCAGCAGGACAACAACCCTAACTGAACGGCCAGTCGTACATTGGAGTGACTTAGATCAGGGATCTCCAATGTCCTACAGCTCCTAGATCTGTCCCAGGTCCAACACACATGAATCAAATAGCCAAGTTACTTCCTGTGCATGCTGAAATGTTATACAGAGTCCTGCTAATGACATGTTATTTAATTCAGATGTGTTTAAACAGAGCGACAGTCAAACATTGTTGGACGCTGACGCTCAAGGGCTAGAGTTTGAGAACCCTGGCATGGAATAAAGCAAGCAAGGTATTTGAACTCTGTGGTAGTCAAGACCACAGAGTTCAAATAACTCTTTGGTATAAATACCACAGAGTTCAAAAATCTGAATAAAGCAAGTTCAAAAATTTGAACTCTGGCTTGCCAATCACCTCAGAATCAAACACTGTCTGATGCCGACGGGTGATCCCAACAAGGCGTGGCTCAAATGGTGACAAGTCACCAGAGTGCTGTGAAATAAGAAGATGCCAAAAACAAGCAAATCCATAGCAAATAGAAATGAAGATGCTCAGGTGGTCTGACCAGATCGACCACGTCATGAACAAGGATGCGAGAGGAAGACTCAAAGTAGCTCCCATCACTGCCAAGATGAGGAAGGACCGGCTGTAGTGGTATGATCACCCCATTCACAGCAGTGACCAGTCTGTGGCTAAGACACCACTATGCCTCAACCCCATTGGAAAAAGACAATGTTAGCACCCAAAGAAATGCTGGATCACTGGCATCATGCATGACACAAAGACAGAAGACCTGGCCCTGGAGGACACTAGCGACAAGGCCAAGTGAAGACAGAGGATCCTGCACCCCTAAAAACTTTAAATACAAACAGTGCGATCAAAGAGAGATGTAGATTAAAACATATTCATATGTGAGAAAGGTTCTCCATTCAGTCTGAGTGAACTTGACCTATTTTGCAAAAGAGAAAGGATTCCGTATACATGTGGAAAGCTGGTACAGATGTACTTCTTTCCACTTCAGATTTTCTTCAGACGCAAGTTCTCAACAGCAGTTCTACATTGCGACAACACGAATGCTTCCAGGTGCTGGCGATAAAGGTTCAAACCACAGCTTCCTGAGACGGGTGGTCCTTGTCTGCCGCAGCCATCTCTGATGTCTGAAGTTACAGCTCCTCCTTACTCGACAGCCTGAAACTGAGGAGCTTCAACAAGGGTGGTGCTCCTCTGAGTCAGATTTGTTGAGCTGGCCAGATGAGGTGGCAGTATCACCTTCCAACCCCACACCCACCGTCCTCAGACATCGTACAGTATCTCCTCATTATGTCAGGTCTGATATGCAAAGTAACTCCAGGAGCCACTGTTGCATGGCAGTGTCTGACAGGAGCAGCATTTATGAGACTGTGTGTGTGTGACCTTGTATTTGATACATTGTATCAAATACATTGTATTCCAACAAATACTACATTGTAAGGACCAACTTCTCCTTACAGATCCCACAAGAAGAGTTGCTGTTTTTGGGTTAGGGGTTAGCTTTAGGACAAAAATGTGAATTGAACTTAGGGCTGGGGTTGGGCATGTACTGATAATGGTAAGGCATTACTGGAGTTACTAAAATGAATGGAACTCATTACAAAGCCTTCAGCACATATAAAAGTACAAAGTGCGCGCGCGTGTGTGCGTGTGTGTGTCTGTGTGTGTGTGCCCTTTCCCATTTCACATCCTCAATGGCCTCCAAACCAGTGACAAGACAGTAGGTCAAAGACTTTACATGGAGTTTACACCCAGTTCAGTTCATCTCACTGCACCGATAAACAGACACATCTTATCCAGCTCTGGGAGGCTCTTCTTAGTGCCCGATCCAATATGGAAATGTAGTCAAATGGTCAACCGGCGCTGGATATTGCCTGGATACAGACACTGTGCACAGTCGGGACACCCCTCCTGGATCTTCCTCTCAAGCTGCAGGCTGTGTTTGTTTACACCTAAAGCACACGTGCGAATAAATCTCCGTGGCTACACTTTGTTTAAGCTGAATTTCCACTTGAGTGCTCCTCGGGTTTTTGTCACTCTTTCAGTTTTCATACATCAGGGAAAGTGTGCTTTGTGCTGGAATCAGTGGCGGGAGAAAATCAGCCAGCCATTTGGCCGCAGTCCTAATTGGCAGCGTGTCTGTTGACGGGTTGCTGACGAAGCACAACGCACAGACAGGTCTGGCCTCTCTCTATTTCTCTTCTCCACTGGGGTTTATAAAAACACGCATCAGAAGAATCTCCTACTAATCTTCAGGAACGAAAAAATAAAAAACCCAAGTGTATCCCTTTGACATTTTGAAGAGAGTGAAAAAAAATGGAACAGAGGGACTAACCAAGGTTGGAGAAAGGCCATCCCTAATGAGGTGGGAGTGTTGGAGTGAGTTTTGGCGTTTAGGCTCGGGCCAGTTTCCTGTGTCAGGGTTGACCGAGTTTTTAAAATGTTATGGTTTCAGAACCACTGAAATTAATAGTGTTATTAAAGCCCAAAGAGAAAAAGATGGAGCAACTTTAGTTCTGTCAAGCTAGCCAGCTACGTCTGTTGCTCCAGACGTAGCTGGCTGAAAGAAGGCCAATACAGTTTTCCTTCACTTTCAAAACAAATGTGACTGATGGTCTAAAAATAAAACGCTCCCATTTCTGAATAATAGTTTAATAAACCAGCAGGTTAAGGGAGTGGAAACATATTTTTATTATCATAAATGCTGATCTTATTAAGACTCTTGTGCAACGGATCATTGTATTGAATGATCATTGAGTCATTGTATTAAAATGATTCAATACAAAGTAACCCTTCCTCCCCCCCACACACACATATTAGAACATTACAAATTTCAATGTATTTTATTGTTAATTTATGATTTTCTGTTGTACAAACCATGTTTGGGGCACAGCAAACATGAAAGAAGTCACCCTGACACCGATCACACTTCCACCTGGTGGTGGCAGCATCATGGTGTGGGTAGATTTTTAAAAAATTTTTTTTTTTTTTGCTTTTAGCAAGAACATTTATTAGATGCTTTAAATGACATTCAACTTCGAGGAAGATGACCCTAATCGCACCGTTGAATGGTTTATAACTTTGCATGAATGTGGTAGAATGGCCCAGTCAAAGTCCAAATCTGAATCTCATTAAATATATATGGCTAGACTTGAAAATTGTTTTTCAAAGGTGCTCTCCGACCAATCGGACTGAGCTGGAGCTGTTTTCCGATACAGAATGGACCAAAATGTTAATGGGCAAATAAATATGCACCAAGACTTTCAGCTGCGAAATGCTAAAGAAGTTGGGAGAGGAATGAATACTTTTGTGAGGCACTGCTTCTCCAGTCAGTCCTCCTCTTCTCATCCTTTTTTATGTAATCAAGATTTTCAGGTTCTTCGTAAAGACACAAACTCTTCACCTTTGCTGCAGAGCAGGTCAGTCTGATGGGTGAATCAGTTTACAGGTACAACCAGATGTGGTAAGCATGTTGTTGCCTCTTGTGTTGACACACTAACAAAAGTTGCACTCTGGACAACCGAAAAAAATGCAGCAAAAAGTGTGCGACAGGAATCCGTCATTGGTAACAGCAATTGGTTGCGAGTGTGACAAATAACGTATCGTGTTCCAGTAGTTGTTAATGCCATGCCTCTTTCAAGGAATGTTCTAAGAAAAATAAATAGAAGACTAGTGTTTCAGGCCCACGGGGGGCTCCGCTTGGAGACCAGCTGAAGCGTTAGTAACTCCTCTAAACGGGAGGGTTGGGGGGGGAAGTTTAAAAGGTGAAACTGGCTCTTGGCTAAGTGCAAAGGAGAAACAGATGAATGTTGGACCCATCAGGGAATGACCCTACATCTTAACGTACAGTTTGTTGTTGCTCTGCAGTCCACTCACACTGGCTCTTTTAATGTTACATCACTGTCCTCATGCTGTGAGCGCTCTCTCAGCAGCTCTAAAATGCAGCTTTCATTGACGTAACAGAGTTGAAAATGCCAGAGGTGGGTTATTTAACTTTCTTTTTTTTTTTTTAGCACTTTTTGACCCCTCCTGCATAATTTGTAAGGAAATTATCTACACGTCCAGCATGCATCCTTCCTCAGCTCTGCAGAGGGTTGAGCGGGGTTTTCCCTCCGGCGGCGGTGGCGGTGCAGGCCTCTCTGTTTTTGGTTGCGGTCGCACTTGTTTTGCAGGATGTGGTGGTTTCACAAATGCAAATTTAATACTACAAAAGGTTTTCTGTTGACACTATTTGCCAAAATTGACTTTCCGCAACTCCTTGAAACTAAATGTGTCATCGGCATACCTAAAAACAGAATTGAAAAAATAAGAGTTCTTGTTTAAGAGCGAGAAGTTAAGATGGTTAAAAGGTTGACAAAATGTGATGCTAAGTAATGAAACTTCAGGGTTGCTACAAAGCACTATTCCAGTCATACTTAGCACTCATTGCACTATTATGCAAATGATATTCATCTGTCACCTCTCATAAAGTGAAGTTAATTTGTATAGCACATCTCAGCAGTTCAAAGTACTTTACATGATAAAAATATAACACTACAACCAATTATAAAACATATTTTTTCTAATGCCGTCATCAAACCCATCAAGACTAATCATTGTCAACCAGACTAATGATAAACGCATGGATCAGTTTCTCAAGATTTTGCTGGGAAATTGGTCCATTAGTCGTTCTTCAGTTTATGGAAGGCCGACTTTACAATCGTCTTTATGCATGTCTGAAGGTTCACACCAATACAGCTTGAGAGGGGGAGGCAGGAATCAAACTCACCAATGTCCTGTTGTCCGACGCACAGCTCGTTTGCCTGTTGTGCCTTTCTCAACACTTCACCAGAACCCTGACAGCTTTAACTTGAACAGGTGGGTTCAGGTTTTTGTGATTGATCAATTTGTTTACGCCAGCTAATATTGAACCATTACAATCAGTACATCGTCAACGTAGAAAGTACTGTAGCTGTTTTACTAGTAAAACATTAAATTTAATGTATTTATACATTTTTACATTACTTTTTTTTTTTTAATTTATTGTCAAATTTTATATTTAAAATGTCTGCACGTTGACAGCAAGTTGTAAGTCAATTTCCTTGACCAATAAACTGGATTCTGATTCTGAAAAAAACAAAAAACACTAGGGATTTAATTTTTATTTTTTACTTTTGAAGTCTTGTGACAGTTGCATCCACATGCAAGTTGGAAAACCACTGAGATACAAATAGTTGTTTTCAGTGCTAATAGCAGGCTAACTGCTATTAGCAAACCATTGATGTATTTTATTCAAAGTCTGTAGCATCACCATCACCAACAGATTGTATTTCATTCTTTGTGAGACAAATTTAATGAAAATCAATAATAAAAATCAGCAGAAGATTGAAAAAAAAGTTTATTGAATGAAGTTGTTGGTATATGTCCATAAATCAACATAAAAAGAAACTTTTTATGTTTTTTATGGAAACAAAACTTTGCAGAGCGACATCAGTGTGGTGAAAGCCAAGGTCAGATTGTGAAAATTGTTTATTTTATTAGTCTTTATCAGCTTTGAGGGGAAATGATTTGAGAAACTTTAGGATTCGGGGTCGTCTGGTTTTAATATCCCCCAGACTACTAAGCCTTAAACTCCTGTTACTATAGGTGGGCTTAGCATTTTTGAAATATTCACATGTCCTTTCAATTTTAATAAACCTCTGCCATCAAAACCGTAAAATTCTTCCCCTCTGTTTTACATGAAATGTCCAGTAACTTCCAGAAGTGTTTGGCTTCATATGTTGCATAAAGAAAAGGCTCGCAGAGTGTGAGATTCAGACATAAAATAAATAACTTTTTCTTTTTTTTTTTTTTTTGCCAGATTTGTTTCACCTTAAAATTAGATTTGGACTTTAGCCTCATACTTAAAGTTAAACCTTTTTGTCAGCCACTGAAACTAAATATTTAGTTATAATCTTTGGGACGTTTTTTCTCCATCAGTTTTCTTTATTTAGAACATTAATACTAAATAAAGTACTAATGGAAACAAGAGAAGACTGTAAAGTGAGCAGAATCTGACGATGTGTGTACCATAATAAAGAGAAGAGAAATATACTTAAACATCATTCTACTATAAAACAAATGTAACAGTAAGCCAGTTTAATTCATGCCAAATGAAACTCTTCTTCCAATTCGAATTTTTCAATCTGCTCCATCCAGTCGCTATACACTCCCTTAAGTCATATTTGATATATAGAAATTTATTTGTAAGTTATGCTAACTTCAGTTGTGCTGTAAAATAGCACTATATGGGCCTGTAAAAGACATAACACTGCCCTTTTTCAAATGTAGTATTCATAAAATAACTTTACAAAAAATATATCTAACCTTTTTATGAAATAGACAAAACTGCAAATGTACCTTGTCTAAAGGATGTAGATAAAATAGAGATGTAGGTGATCCAACAGAACATCTATGGACACATAAATAGCCACAGGAGGGATTTTTGACATGTATTTATCACTGATGTCCCTTGTCTTCAAGAAGTCAGTTTGACGCCTCGGTCAGCAACGTTTCTATCTCCAAAGTAACCGAATGTTACACTGGCTAATGGAGGCTGAAATGCCGCTTTGTTTTCACTTATACGCACCACAACAACAGGATATCTGTAGGTGGAACCACTGCTCTGTCGACGGAGGGGTTTCTGGCTGCCAAGCTCGCAGTACAAGTCCAGCTGGATTCAGACGTGTCGCCACGGAGAGAGTGATAAACAGAAACACAGCAGTCTCTTGCGTATGGACGAAAACGCTGTGTGCACTCGCATAGTTTCCATGGGAAAAACATGAGCAGAGAAAAGCAATGGTCGAGGAGTGTCCAGCTAATGGCCCTGCTGTCCAGCCTCCGTCTTCAGGCAACCCGCATTCAGTTCAATTCAAAAACATCTTCTACCAAAACGAAATGAAATATTATCACAACTCATATCATCCAAGTATCTTCAAAGAGGCACTGTGGGCAGGTAAGGTCTTCGGTAGCAGGTTGTAAGTCAGGTATTATTTGAGTTTTGAGATGCAATGCCTTGTTGCCATGGTTGCTCATTAAAATAATTGTCCAAAAGTCAAAAAGTAAGAGCAAAACCTTGTCCAACTCCTCAGCAGCGGTATAGAAAACAAAGTACTTTATTAAATAAGTGGCTGGTAGAGTTAACATGGAAATATAAATCTGGCGTTTCAAAGGTTTGTCTTGTAGCGTGGCAAAGTTGTTGTCACCCTACGAGCGACAATTTTGAGCGAAATTTTGAGATTTTGGTCAAATTCCATTTCGTTAATGTTTGACTGAATGTTCACTTCTGGGTGGGGCTGTGTGGCGAAGTTCTGTTTCAGTGATGCCTAAAGGTTGGTTAACTTAACCAACAAGTTGTGTGAGAGTAAAGTGTTTTCCAATGAAACCTGATCGGTCTCGGTTGAGCAGCTACACCAGGCCAGCAGTTCTTAGCAGCTCTCCTATAATTGCATTTTTCATTAATTAGATGCAGAATAATCATTTGACTCCAAGTGTCGCATGACTCACCAATGTTTTAATCATTTCTCATTTACGTTTGCTGCTGAAAAATAAAAATCTACATGATTTCCCAAAGGAGCATGTAGGAAGAGAAGAACAGCGCATTCGAAAGATTGCGAGAGGTCGAGTGTTCGTCGTTCAGCATAGAGTAAACAAAACATCACTTGGGTTCCACACGATGCGTGTTTGGCTGTCAATGACTGACGCTGTGGGGAGGATCCAGAGGACCTACAGGAATCGGAAGACACTTTGCGATCTCCGCTTCAATCAGCCTCGCCTCATCCCTTCTCCCAAGACCCTCAGCTATTGAGAAGCGACTGCTTGATGGCATTGTGAACGCTGTTGAGATTTTAAATTTCACCTTTTTGCTATCATTTTCCTGCGATTTATGTAATGTGGCAGTTCGACGCAGTGAAGCTTACGGGAAGTCGCCTGCGCTGACTTTATTGGCTGCTAGGAGTTCTGTTACAATCTTGTTGGACTTCGGAGGACCTGATTGCACTCCTTAGTTCCCTACTACAAGTGCACAGGTTTGAAACTTTTTAACACGCATGTACAACTGAAAGGGCTGAACACAACATTTTTTGTATGAATGCATGCATCGCCACACCTCTATTCTATATGTTATCAAAAGACAGATACCTAGATATCGTACGATGGTATGAAGGTACGATGATAAACACATCCAACAACATGGACTATAAAACGCTGTTTTTATTGCAGTACATTTCAAAACAACGTAGCTACACAGAAGCCAAATGAGGATCACCTTTAATTCACTTGATTTTCATTTGGTTTTAAAACTCCAAAGTATATGTAAGAACATTTAGCACTGTGTGTTTTTTGGTGTACTAGTACTAATTGGATTTGGCAGGTGAGAGAAGTGGAAGTCAGTCTTGGCCTGAAAATGCCTGATTGGTCCATCTCCAAATGCAGCAAACTTATTTGTCATCTTTAAACAGAGAAGAAATGACTGTTTTTCAGTGATCCGGAGATATGAATTAGATAATCCCAGGGCAGAAAAAATAAATATGGCCAAAAAGAGGGGAAAAAAAAAAGAAGCAGTTGTTCAGGTATGGATTCATTCCAACACCTTAAACCTGAATCGCACCGATCGGATGGCGTCAGCCTCTAAACCCAGACATGCTTGGAGGAGAAGTGAGGATGCGGACGTCGGGATCCACCAGCCTGAGCCTGTAAACATGAAAGCGTGTGGGAGGGTTGGATTCTGGGCTCGCGTTTTCAGCATTTAGATATATGTGGGTGGGCGAGCTGTTAAGAGGAACGAAGACAGAGAGAGAGAGAGAGAGAAAACGCCCCATGATGCCGGCGCACTGTACGGAGCAGCCCGACTGATCTTGGGCGCTGTTGTTACACAGCAGGGATTTCTGCTGATCTCAGCAGATTCTGTTATGGCTCTGGCAAAGTGGGCCCACTGAATATTCATGAGTCTCTCTTGTTTTTTGGTAAAAGCTTCGGGTCGTTCCGTGGAGACCTTTGAAGGATCGAGTGGAGGAGGCGGCGGTCAGGAGAGGTTCAGGCAGTGGAAATAGTGCTCTGGACACAGATTGTCTTCTAAGAACCTGGAGAAACCCCAGAGGGTGCTGTCTGGGTACAAGTCTGACAATTTATTCCTGTTAATCTAAAAGCAGACTTTGAGGGCCCTTAATGATTAATCCATCCAGAAATGTCAGTCTCTGATAGGGACAGCTACAACCGATTTCAAGACCTATGAAGAATTTACACTTGAAGCTGCTGCAGCTGGCTTATGAAATTTTTCTTTTTACATTTGTTGAAGCTATGTCATGATGGTATGATGTGAGACATACCATCATGTCTCACGTCATACCGTCACGTCAGATTTCGTCATAATCTGTGACGAAATCGAGCTCCTCTGCACATTCAGCAGGGCATACATGAGGATGATTTACAGTGCTAAAACCCTCCTCCTGTCTCTGATTGGTTGTTTTTTTTGGCTGGGAGTGGTGTAGGACTGCAGATGGCAGTAGGACCATAGAGAAGAGGCAGAAGAGTTAGATTTTTCTGCAGGTTATCTGTCTCATTATATACTATCATGACAAAGTAAGACAAATATAAGAAATGAGTAAAAAATTATAATTTATAAAACTTACATCAGTTTTAAGTTAGACAGTATTTTCTTACAGTGGTGACACTAGCTACATTTCTACTACAAAGGTGCCGACAACTTTCTCAATATAAAAGTTGAAAAACCACAACTTCACAACTGTGACGTTTCCATTAAGCTAGAAACGCAATTAAAGTCAGATGCGTATAAGTTTGTTCGCGCAATAAGTCGTTAAAAAGCACGGCGCGCTGTCGTCCTAAAGCACTTCCTGTTGTCGTTTCTTCTTTGTGGCGTGTGCCAGAATCCCGGTGTTGATCATGTGACTCGTGGGACGAAAATAAACGTGTTTCCATCGTCGTTTTTCTAAATAAACCAATTTTGTTCTAAAAAATACCCAGCATAAAAAAAAACAACAAAAAAACACCTCGTTCTAGCACTACAACTTTTCACCGAAAAACAACAGTTTTTTTCTAAACAGACATGAGTCCTTTAAGCAAATTTATTTTGCAAATGTCAACTTGTGGAATTTCGTGGTCATTAGTGCCATTTTAAAAAAAGGTTCTGGTGTTTTTGTTTGTTTGTTTCCGGCCATTCTGGTCAGGCATTCTGGCGGCCAGCAGATGTCTCGGTGCCTCTCTAGCTACAGCCCTCCTCTCACACTGTGTGGACGTACCTTTGATGAGAGAGGCACCAACAGTGATGGTGTGTTTCCCTCTTCTTCTCTTACATAACTCTCTGAAGGAGGCTGAGCAGAGGAGCAGGCTCGCTGTCTTTCCACGCCGGCTTCGCTGAGCCTCAGTGTTGCCGGCGGCTGCGGGCCGAACCCCCCGCAGTTTGTGTTCTGGAACATGCATAAAGACAGAAGGCCCTCGGAGCATGAGCGTGGCGCCGTCGTCCCGAACCCATCCATCCGTCCACATTGGGCCTAAAGTGGAAATGAATAGGTTGCGTCTCTTCACAAAGAGCATCTCTAGTTGCTAATGCGCAGAGGTGGAGGACGAGGGACGTATCGCGTCCTTCAACGGATGATGAAACAACTTCCAAGAGGGAAAGACCCTCTAATGGAAACTCGGCATCATTCAATAATTTGCAAGACCAAATGATTCTTGTAAAACCGCCTCTGCCTCCGGGGCGGTTAAAATCACACACAGTGTGATGTAACTATTCCTTATTACGGCGTAACATGGTGGTCGGATTTTCCAATGAGGTTACTGAGAGGGCATCTGCCCCAGTTAATATTTCATCAGGTCAGGGATGATGGCGATGAAGTCGGGTAATGAGATGCCTCTCTTACTCTATTGTCTGAGCAAAATAAGGAGAAGAGGTCAATTCGGGTTTAAGGCAGAACATTTTTCTACCACTGATTAATCTGCCACTGTTAAGCTTGCATCTTCCACCTAATCAGTGGTTGTAAGGGATGGTGGCAGTTTTGTGCTTATGGTCTTAATTTGATTGGTCAGTGCTTAATTTTAAAGAGTTTAGACAGATAAGATCCAACACAGATTCACTACAGTGACAATCAGAGAGAATACAATAGAGCCCTTTTGGTTTGTGGTTCGGTATTTATGGATTCATCGATACCACGTTGTGTTTACATGGGTTTTTCTGATCAACAGCTGAATGTTACTACTGGTGGAAGCAACAAAGAAGATGACAGGAAGTGGTAGGAGGATGACAGTCTTTTATTTATTGTTTTTGGACAATGTGCAGCTGACTCCACCAGAGCTTTTACAGCATCATGCAGTTCATGAAAATGTGTGGCAATCGAACGCGTCGAATCCATAACTCTTCTGTAAAATGGCGCTCTCAAGTAGGTGGGGCTTGTCGCTCCAACTCCTCAATTAGACACCGATGAGTCCTCTGATTGGCTGATAGCGCCATTGTTGAATTACGAACATAATCTCATTTACATCTGTGGCTGTCAATGATTCTCATTGACTTATCACATGAACAAGCTTTTTCACATGTGCTGTTTAAGTTTATTTCTTACTGAATGGGAACATCAGATTTGAGAAATTGTGTGGAGTATTTTTTATTTTTTTTTACATTAGCAGAATATAGACAACGATTTGCGCACGTTTTGTGATGGAAACACAGCTGGTGGCACTGACCCATGCCTAATGCTAACCACCACTGGTCAGTTCCAGTGACCAGTCGATAACATCTTCTTTGTCTGGGTCTCTGCCGTCCCTTGACCTTTGTGTGGCCCTCTCTCCCGTTGCTCTTGTTGAGTGTGTAACCATTGACCTGTGGCTACCCTCCTCCTGCGTCGAGCTCTGACAGCAGCACAGTGACTTCGTTTGTCTGCGCCCGATAAAAACCCCTCCATTATTCAACGGCCATCTCACATCACCCCTCATAAACACTGAGGTATCATTTAGGATCCAATGTCTCATTAGTGGTCCCTCCAGGAACCACAGGTCCCTTCGGTTCCACGCATGTACTGGTTGTCCGATTCCAGCAGACCGCCTCGGAGCTGCTGATGGACAACTTTGGGGTTGCTGAGTTGTCACTGCCTCTTGTTGAAGACAAATTTCTTCACCGGATCTTAAGTGGATTTATGAAGTAAACGATCTGCTTACCTGCATTGATATTCTGCTTCCTGTTTTTAGTGGCAGGATCAACTTTGGTCCTTTACTGACTCAGTTCCAGTTGTTTTAAACATTTTAATTACTCCTAGCAACAAGCAGGTAGCCATTTTTTAAAATGTATTTTACGATCAACATAGTCACATTTATATCCCAGGAGAACCGGCCGGCATGGATTTCTCATTAAAGAATCATAGACACTCTTATTTACTTTAAAATACATCGTATTAATTACAAAAATTCTTCAAATAAATCGATGTAATTCAATTCAATCACAATTATCAAGCATTACAATAAACTAAAGCTAATTATTCATATTAGTTGTGGTTCAGCTTTCTCAAATAAAACAGTAATAACAGTAAACCCTTTGGTTACATTTGTTTAAACTGGAATCAACTCGTGGTTTTAGAAAAAGTCATAAATATTTCTTTGAGTGGTACCACTGAACAAATGCAGCCAAATTAACGATTGGACTTTTGGCACTTTTTCAATGTGAGTCGATGCTGGTGCAGTTACAGACGAATTCGCCTGAGTGCGCCGTACCCTTAAGAAAGCCAATGCCATCCTAAGAGTCTGAGCCTTTCCCACCTAAAATCCTAATGAAGGATCAGACTGCTGTTTGTATTTAATGAAAGGATCCTCCTCATTAGTTTGCTGGGCAGTAATTAGATGAATTGTAGAAAGAAAAAGAAATTAATGACCGAAGCTGGTAGAGCTTTTTGTGGACCGTTTTTAGTCCTTTATCAGTTTTAAAATAACAACTTTGGGTCAGATGTACAGTACGTCTACCTCTTTCTTGAGGAGATTTATTTGTAGCTTTTTTTTCGGTCTGAGAGAACGTCGAACTGCTGAAGTGTTTGCAGATTTTTCTGTGTCACTTTACAGGGATTTTAGACGTTATTAGGAACTTTGTTTTTGAGCCCATCCAGTGTTAATATTTTTACAGTGGTGGCTCTTTATTGGTCTCCCTTGGCAGAAATGTATTTTGGACAAAGGGCGCGGCAACACAGTCTGTAAATGTACCAAGCAACATCAACCGCAGCAATAAATGCCAGCTCAAAGGTTCATGATAAAATTCTTGAGTCTTTCGGCTAAAATGTAATTTCTATTAGCTTACTAAATATTACTACATCTAAGTCAACCAATTTGATGCTTTAACTAAATTCTGGTATCCGGGAGACCGCGGATAACATAGGAAATAGCGCCCCTTCACTTCCGGAGTAAAATGGTCCCATTTCCATATGAGGTATGAGACTGACAGTGGCCCTGCCCCTTTCTGTTTGCTGCAGCGAGGTCCTTCTCGAGGTATTCACCGCACATTATGGCGCAAGCTAATCTTCCCTAGCTGAAAGCTAATTTGGCCATTTTTCCAGATTCCTCTTAGATAAATTTGGTTTCTTAAGATTAACAGTTCACTCTGAATGGTGACACCATCACTTTTTAAAATTAGTTTTATTCTTAGTTGGTCATTTTTACTGCTTTACTTTTAATAGTTGATTAGTTTTCATGATCCTTTCGTCTTTTACTTAATAGCTTAGTTGAGTGTTACTGGCTTTGTGAGCTTGTTGAATGAAGTATTTAACTGCGAGGCTATTGTTAACAAACTCATATTTGAGGGAGACATTTTTTTATGTTGACCCGTGTCTATCACAAAGATTAGCGTTGAACTTAAATCCGTCTGTTGAATTTAATATCTAAAACTGATCAGGCAGGTATTCATGAGCAATAAATGAGATTGAAGTTATTTGGCTATTATTTTCTGATCATTTGTTGCGGCCCTGACTTGGTCATCTTAATCTAAATTATTGATTTTGTTAATAATTGCCCTCAGCAATTATTTATAGTTGCTCATAACCTATTATTCTGCAACACCGATCTCTAAAAGCGCGCATCAGTCTGAGTAATGCTCCCTTAAACGTTAACATCCTCGTATTGTCATTTAATAATTCAGCAAAGCCAAACATAAAACGGCCTGCGCTCTCTCAGTGCTGCCAGGAACGATTCAATTATCCAAATAACGCGTCAAGACAGATTGGTTTCTGCTCACATCCTGGATTTGTCTTGTTTTCTCTGGCCTTCGTCTCTTAATTCCACGTTGACTGTACATCTACACTCCAAAAAAAAAAAAAAAAAAAAAGCAGAGACAACCATCCGACTCAGACCTTTTTTATTAAAAATAAATAAATAAATTATTAGTATTATTATTATTGGCCGTGACCTGCCGTGGGCGACATTTTGTGCTGTGTGGAGGTAGAGAAAGAGAGAGAGAGAGAGAAAAAAAACAACAGAGAAAGAGCTGCTGTCAAAGAGGGTCGCTCAGAGGCACAGCGGGGAGAAATGTGACGGGAATGCAGAGCCCCTGAGTTTGGCTGCTATTTCATGGGAAAGATGCTGACAGGCGACAGGATGGGAAGGGCGCGGCGTTCGCTCCCCGGACGGGTCAGTCAGCCAGCCGACCGTCAGTCGCAATCCAAAGCTGTGTTGAGTGACGGAAAGTCAACCGTCAGCAAGTAGAAACGACAACAAAAGGAAGAGAAAGGGCTTTGTTCTCCTCTGTTCAGTGGCAGGACTCCCCCTCATTACCTGACTTTCCAAATTGGCTCTTTATAACTCTGATGACAGAAACACAAGCAATTTTTCAATAAATATAGTCACTAGAGATACAGATTCTGCATTTGTGAAAGCATGTTATTTTATCTTCTCACTCTATTCAACCATATGCTTTTTTTTAAAACATGATTTACTATAAATACTATCTTATGTTTTCACTAACATCCTTTCTCCTTTTCATACAATAAACCCCCAATATTTTAGTTTTGGGTCTACACCCACCTGCGCATCCTTTGACCTACCTAAGAGTTATACGTTTAATTAAAATATATTCATATGCAAAAGCTTCCTATAGACACCTGTTGAAGATCAGCATGTTTGCTATAATGCCGAAAGAGATCTGGTTTACACCAAAGTGTTTGTGTTGTCCATATTAATTAAATAAATTTATATTTTTGAGCAAGTAAATAGTTTTCAGTATAACTTTTGGTTATTTTATTTTTTTATTTTTTTTATATTTTTTTTCTGGCCCACAAGTAGTTTTGATTCTACATTGTTGTTACAAAAAGTCAAATATGACTTAACAAAATTTTACTTTGTAATTTAGCACCTTGAAATTGGGTCTCTGTCTCTTTAAGAAGCTCCTGCTCTTTCTGAAACTCCGCCTTCAGGACGTCATCACAACTTGGCTCCTCTATTAACCCTTTAACAACATTTTTATCAGCATTTCAGTGAGACGCAGCTCCTATAATGAGCTCAGCAGGTGCGCAGCTCCGCCAGGTGCCAATTGCTGCTGGCTAGTCTGAAGGAGCTGAGTGGAGGAGCAGGGCTGCTCTGTCAGGCATGAGCTTAGAAACTGCAGCTCAGAGGAGGAGCTTTGACCTGAAAGGCGGAGCTAGTTCCACCCAGGCTGAATGGTTGCCACGGGAGACTCCAGGATTTCTCAAACATGCATGAAAGAATCAAAGCAACACTTTTTTTTTGTTGTTGAGGGAACAACATTCTAACAAACGAGTCGATTTTGCATCCTACCGCCCCTTTAACTTCTGTAAGCTGTCCCCATGTTGCAGCAGTGGCTTCCTTTGCCAGAGGTTCATCTGAACCTCCTTGCTTGCTGTTCAGATGGCGGTCATAAATAATGAAGACACCCAGGCCCGCGTGTGCAGATTTTATGAGGCAGCATTTAAGAGCCGCTGAATGTTTATGCGCTGCTGAGAGGAAGGAGGGCTTGTTGTCGTCGGCGCCGGCAGCTCTGATGTCATGTCCGACCTGCCTGTCTGCTGACGGCGACAAGCCGCCGACAATCTCACTTTCATTCACGGCTTTTGTTGCAAATTTCAATTACATATTAATAAGGAGCGTACATTATTCCTTTAGATTCACCAAGGTCACCCTATGTGGCCTTCGGTCAGCATCTTCCTTCTCTTGGACGTCCTTGCCGCGTCTCATCTGCAATGCCCCCACCCCTCCGCTACCCCCACAACCCAAAGCCACTGCATTATGTTGCATTTGCATCGTATTGCCTCCGCACTGCCTCCGCAAGCCTGGTCCCGTTTTCGCTCCTCTAGCTTTCTCTTGCCCTCTCTATATCTCCCCCTCTTCTCCCTTGTCAGGCCAGTGCCAGCCTGTTGGGTGTGTGTGTGTGCGTGTGTGTGTGTGTGTGTGTGGGCGTGTGTGTGTGTGTGTCGGGGATCGGCAGCAAGCTGTCAGGCGTAAAGGTAGGGGTAAGGACAGGGTTGGGGTAGCCTGCACAGGTGACTGTGCTGGGGAATTGGAGAGGAAATAAGCAATTAGCTTGGAAATGATTGCATTGCAGTAAAAAAAAAAAAAAAGAAAAAAGAAGAGGAAGAAAAAGGTTTGTTGGAGGCACCTGAAGGGGAGAGGGTTCATCATAGAGAGGAAATCCCGAGGAGGAAGATTCCAGCTCAGCGCTTTCTCTGACACACTCTTCTTCTTCCTCTTCTTCTTCCCTTACTCAGCCTTGTTTTCTCTCCCTGCTTCTTTTCTTCCTGTGCGTTTGTATTGAAGTTGGATTGAGCTCTTCATTAGGACCCTGGGTCTTGGCCCCGCCCCCTCAAACTTAGTCCACAAATAGGAAAAACCAGTCGACTACAAAACGTAACAGAGCCAGGGACGTGACCAGGTTTTTTTGTTTGTTTTTCTTCCCAAACTGTTGAAGGTGTCACATTAAAATGGCAATTTCACCTAAATGCTTACTTAGATTACAATGATAAGTGACCAAAATGTCAATACAAAACTATTTATGTACCTGGACAAAACATGTGGATCTGTTCAGCATGCAAGAACAATGCAATAGATTAGTTTTCTTTTACAGTGGCCTGGGACACAGGCTAGTTTTCTCAGTCCCATGATTAGCCTGTTTAGCTCAGTGTAGCTTAATAGCATGCAACAATAATTTTAGCGTTGTTGTTCTGCTAAATCTGTTCAACTTAATTGTCACGTAAAAATTATTGCACAAATATAGAGCAAAAATTGCAAACAACTGTTTAATCACCCAAGTTTTTTGTGCGATTCGGTCGTCTTCTTACGAAATATTGTAAGCTGCGTTTTGATTACAAAATGTGTGCAAAACCTTGTCAATAATATTGAAATACACACAATTTTGTAACTGCGGTGTTTCCATTTAAACGAATCCGTTTGTTCCCATGATTAGTCATTAATAAACATGGCCGCTCCATCATCCTAAAACTTCTCTGTGTTTTGCGCCAGTAGAAATGTCCAGTTGTTGATAATGTGACTAGTTTTATGCAAAAAATGTGTTTCCATTGCAGTTTTGCAAAATAAATCTATTTTGATATGGCCAGAAAAAAAACAAAAAAACACCCTATCATAGCGGCAAAAATGTTTTAGTGAGTTAGTTATTTTGAATTCGCCATTGGTTCCATTAAGTTAATTTATTTTCAAAATGTCAAGTTGCGCAACGAATGCCGCAACTGGATTGGCTGCTGTGCAAACGTTAGCCATATCTAAAACACTTTGCTAATTTGCACTTATTGTTGAGGGGCAGATTTCATCTCTAGTGACACCTGCTGTTCAAAACGATTAACTGCAGCGTTAATCAGAAAGGCGTTTCGAACCATAGATCCCCTTTTCATTCCTTCTACAAAGTCCTTCCCAAACATAAAAAAAGACCAAATCCACCTTTCTGATTTCAACTCCACAATCAAAGCAGTTAGAGCAGTCACATGCTGAACCTGTCACCAGCCGTGACACGCGGTACTTGTCTACGCTTTGGACCAATGGGGTGGCTTTGCGGCCTGAAGAGCGGACGAGTCGGTGAATGGCGGTGCCCTCGCAATCAGGCGCCCGTCGCTGAGTCACGGGGACTCTCAGCTTCCGGCCAGCGCCGGCTAACTGCACTCCCGAGATCAGCGGGGAGCAGGCTGTACTGCCCGGCCGTTATTAAAGAGCTGTTTGTATTGCCTGCTGTTTTTTTCATTAGCAGGAATCTTATATCATTGCCTCTGAATATTGCATGAGGCTCCGAGACGCTCGGTTCTCGTGACAACGCAGTAATTTTTCACAACAATCAAAGATGGATGAGCCTATTCTTCTAGGTAAATAGAGTGAGGCCTGGCACCGACGAGGAGCGGCCCCGGCGACACTGACGCAACCATAAAGCCGGCTGGAGGTTGAGCAAGAATGATTGGAACCTATAAAAAAAACACACACACACAGACACAAAGTGCATCGTAAGACAAATAGAGCGGGCCGAGATGAGGCAGCAAGGTAAATGAGGGGGAAAGAGGAAGGGACAGGATGAGAGAGAGGGGAAGCAGAGCAAGACAAACATGAGGAACAGCAGGGGGCCGGATTATAAACTCAAACACACCAAAGCAATAGACGGAGCTTTTGTTTGGTTAGGGAAAGTGTTTGGGAGAGAGTAACGCTTGCTGCCAGTAGTTGCAAAGGCACCATGATGGGAGCTTATCTGGGTGGAGGTGGAGGTGGAGGGGGCCACGCTGCATTGCAGAGTACGACCAGCAGGACGTGCCAAGCCCCCAGCCCCTGCGGTGCTTTTCTCCACCACCTCTACAGCTGTCATTAGCGCAACATGGAGAAAACGACCCTCCAAGGAGTAAAAGAAGCTGCGAGGCTGCAGAATCATCCACACCAGCTAGCCACTGACAATGCCTCCCATTCTTCTTCTTATAGCATGAAAGGTGCAGTAACACACAGAATCATAAAGAATTTAAAAGAAGATATAATATGATAGTGATGCTGGGTAAAGTTCTCATTGCAGAAGTTAAGGCTGAACAAAGAACTTAAGACATAAAGACAAACGCTCGTATTTCAGCATTTAGTACCCACACAGAGTTCCTGCTGAAACTGAAAGACCCCCACTTTGGGATTTGAACCGAGGACCTTCTTGCTGCAAAGCAACAGTGCAGGCCTACAGTTTGTAGAACCACTTTTTGCTGAATTTGTAGGGGCACGCCCTGCAGGGTTTGCCTACCAGCTTCCTGGAGAGTGAAGTTTTTGCCTGTTTTTCTTTGCAAATTAGCTCCTTCTGAGTCAGATTGCATAGGGAGCATTAGTTGACATCTCTTATCAAATTCTCAATCGGGTTTAGGTCTGTACGTTGTGTGAACCTCTTTACTGGATGAATTTCTTCAATCTAAATCAACTGAGCTCACAATTTTGAAATGTTTTAAGATACTTCAAAATGTCCTTCCAATCCACTCATACATACATGTCAATCATTCTGTTGCTTGATTGTATGTTTAGGGTAAACTTTCCACCCTTCAAGTCTTCTTCAACCTCCAGCAGGTTTTCTTCAACTATTGTCCTATATTGATGATTCTCAAAGTTTTATAGGCGCAAAAGTTCAATCTGGGTCTCATGTGGCAGAGAACCTTCTTCTACGTGTTTGCTGTTGTTTGTGGTTAAGCATTTGCTTTATGGCTCCTTGCCATAAAGCAAATGCAAATAAAAGCCACCAAACTGTTCTTGTGGACAGTACAGCAAAAATCTGTCCGTATGCAAATCATTTCATCTTCTTTCCACTTGTTGGTCACATAAAGTCCCAATACATTGTTGATAATTCCATAAAGTATGAATACCTTTACAAGAATTGTGTTTGTTTGCTGTATTTGCCCATTGCGCTAACAGACGTTGGTAGAAAGTGCCAGAAGCGTTCTTGTTTTGAAGCTTTGGCAGTCTGAGATCATCCTCATCCAGTTCCTCGACACGCTAAAGCAACCCAACGCTACACCAACAAACAGAGCTCTCTAACACACACACGCAGTCCCCGACTCCACCCTCCTCTCTTGCACACGTGTACTATATGCAGGATGTGTCCAACACAGGCAACACACAGTCACACCGTATGTCATCTCGCAAGCGGGCCTGTTCAGGGGTGCTGCTACGCGATAGCCCTGCCCGGTCAATCCCTCTCACGTTACCACCTCCACAGTGCGCTGCTTCATTTACACATGAAATATTGATGTTCTTAATTTAACCCGCAGGGTGCTCAGATGTCCCTTCCTCCCTTGAAAGGAAGGGACGCCTTTTCCAGGGAACCCATAGCCTCATTACCAAAACCACACCCTGTCTGAGTCCTCATTGGTTGACGGGCTGTGTTTGGGGTTTTTTTGTTTTAATGCTTGGCTGCTGCTGGTCACTGCGAGCAGCTGGTGGTTGAGCGAGGTGGAACACCCTTTTTTTTTTTTTTTTTTTTTTTTTTTTTTTTTAACATGTTCTAGCATGTGCTTGTGTTTGTAAGAGCCGACAGGTAACAGTATACTGTTTTCTCACTGGAGTGTTAGTGTTGCAGAAGTTTCTGAAATGACTTGAATTTCACACTTAACAGGGTAAATGAGTCCAAACAGGAGCTACATGGGAGTGTTTAGGTTCAGGTTGACAAGATACATCCAGGCTTAATTATTGCCCAACCTGTTTGGTCAAGAAATGAATGAATAGAAGGGAAGCTCATTGTCAGTCTATTGCCCCAATGGCTGAAATTACTGGATGCAGGGTTTTTGTGGGTCTCATTGACTCAAATTTAACACTTTTTATTTATTTTTTTTTTGCCTATAATACGTTACAGTCCAGGTTGGCAACAGAAGTGAGCCAGTGGCAAAGACGAATGTGGTCTGGCCAACTTGCAATTATTTTCAAAAAAAGCTAGTTAGCAGCTAACAAGGATTTATTGGCAGCTAGTTAGCGTTAGCCTCTCACACCACCCAGAAGCAATTAGCAAACACCTGGTGGAACTGCACACCTCTTGAGCTCATTATAGGAGCTGCTTCTCAGTGAAGTGCTGGTAAAAAAATGTTAAAGGGTCAATAGAGGAGCCATGTTGTGATGAATTCCTGAAGGCAGAGTTTTATAAATAGCAGGAATTTTTAAAGAGACAAAGTCCCATTTTCAAGACAATTATGTCATCAATTTTCTTTTGATTACATAATTAACATACATAGCATTTTTTTAACAACTGACTTGTTACTTAATTTTAATAATGGCCACTTAATTAAAAAAAAAAAACTTAAAACTCAAGGATGTACAGAGACCCTTTCCTTCAGTATTAGAGAACATGGAATCCATATTTGTTCCCTTGAAAGCTGAATCTCTCCTCTCTGGGTGGCTTTTCTTCCTCTCTTAAAGGCATATGTGTAAGGGTTTCCTGCTCGCCGCAGCGTGGGTGGAGAGCCAGCCAACACATGCTCAAGCACTCCGCTTACATCGAAAGTGATGCGACTCTGTAAGTTTGTGGACATTTAAAGCGTAATGCCCTGCAAGTGTTGCAGTCGGTGCAGAGCGGAGGATAGTGAAGAAGCGCAAACCCAGTAGTGCTTTGGCCTGGTTTGCCTTACTAGGACAAGCCAACATGGAGTCATCAGCAGAAGCAGGAAGGTTTATTCAAACTCCCACTTGTCTTTCCAGCCCCTCCACCTCCTTCAACATCCCAGTTCCAGCATGCTCCTGTTGCCTAGCAACCAGCTGGGTCTTCTTAAAAGGGAAGCGAGCTGGCATAGATGCGTGTGTGTGTGTGCGTGTGCATCCACAGTTGGAACGCAAAGGCAAACACACTCCCTTCACACAGTTTGACACGGCACATGGAGCTGATTGTAATCGTTTTATTGTTGACACATTTGTCTAGTCAAGTAAACAACATACAGACTCGTTATGCTGTCTTTAGTGATTGCTTTCATCATCGAGCGTTAAAAAAATGACATAACGCATGATAAAGTTTATGGTCTTTTATTTGAAAAAAAAAAAAAAAAAAATTAAAGACTAGCATGTACAACTTGGAATGAATGTAAACTGAACTCAGGACGAACAGTCGCGCAGACCTGGTGCGGCGCCGGCGAACACGCCGCCGCACCCTCACTATGCTCCCCGTCTGAGTAGAAACAACAGAAGAAGAAAAATAAAAGAAACGTGAAGGCCAGTGATTCTCTCTTGCAAGAAAAAGAGGACGTCTCAGCGAAAAGAAGGAAAAAAAGAAAAAGCTCACTGTAAGACTAACTCCTCCCCTCCTTTTGCAAAGGAAAGGACAAATGACTACTAAGATGGCCGTCCGAATAACATAAAAACATGCCAAACGCTTTAAAATGTCTGTTTTTTGTACAATTTTTTCTTTTCTCTTTTTGTCTAGCATACAATTAAATCCCATTCCACTTTAATGCTTTTGAGTTAGAACCTCTTATATTCTCTCAACTAACAGTACAGGGTTCCTCTGCGAATACAAAAAAAAAAAAAAAACTGTACCAAACCAACAAGAGGACAGCTTATAGTGGAATCAGCACGCTCTGGTAGTCCGGAGGGGGGACGGATGGGTTGGGGGGGGCTATTACTCCGGTCTCAAGCTGCATGCATGAAGAACAGAAAACAGAGAGAGAAGAAGAAGAAGAGACGGCCAGCCCAGACGGTTACCACGAGCATATGGAGCTGGGAGGAGTTGGCCCGATGCTTTAAATTTAGTCTGAAGGTCGTAGTTACAGGGTTTGTTATTGTTTTTACTCGTACTGATGCTAAACTGATCTTCATGTTGGGGGGCTGGAGGGAGAGGGCAGAATCACTAACCATCATTTTCATGCAGACATTTTTTGTATATTTTTTTTTTTTTTAGATATTTTTCCCGTGTGGACAGAAGGATATTTTAAGTCAACATTCAATTATTTTCTATACAGAAACAGTATGAATAAATGAACATTTTCTTCCAAGAGGTAAGTAAAACATTTTTTTTTGTTTGTTTTGTTTTGTTTCGTTTTCTTCTAAGAGGGGAAGGCGAGGGGGTTCAGGATGGGGCAGGCAAGCTTCACTTTGCGGTCATCATCTGTACAAACTCTGTAAAGACAAAAAAGAAAAAAAAAAAAAAAAAAAAAAATTATAGAGAGGCCAATGAGGTAACCAGCTTTACGGCTCTGCCGCATTGGGCAGTCACCTGCT
>CAEGAD010019452.1:0-37382 GCA_903067055.1 Poeciliopsis paucimaculata
TTAGGACCAAGGAACAGAAGCTGTAGATAATTTTAACGGTAACAAAGCAATTCATGTTGTGACCAACTGTTGGAGCATGGTTGCGTAGTTAGTATGTTTTATTTTTTATATTTGTTTCTTTTAGGTAAAGTGGATCAATAGCAAGCTTAGTTAATGTTATTATAAGTTGGGCTGGTTGTCAGAAGATGTGAGAGGGGGTAATTAAGACAAAAAAATCACTGATTGAATTGTTGGTTGATAGCCAGCATTTATTTGAATTTGTGCATCAAATACCAAAAGAAAAAAAAAACTACATAAAACCTGAATGGTCATTCAGTTTGATAAATATTTACATTAATCATGTAAATATTTAATAATAGCTGTAGTAACGGAAAATTCAACAACTATATTTTGTTAGTGACACACATTCATGTGTGTAAGATGATGGATGGGGAATGGGGTGGGAGGGGGAGTATCATTAGGGCCTAGAAACATACAGAATATAAGTCAGAGACAAAAATAGTGGATAAGTTTAAAGGTAAAAAAAGAAAAAGAACAATTTCCCATGTTGGAGCGTGGCTGTGCAGTGTTAAAAAAATCAACTTTGGGGAAAAGCTAAAACTTAAATATGAGTAGCCAAACCTAGGTCTGTTTAATGAGTGTCATATTCTTAAGAATTAAATTTACAGATGAGGAACTTTAATGACATGTATCACACTAACAAGTGTTATAGAAAAAAATCTATGAGTTTCAAATGTTTTTAAACCAACTTTTACTATTTTGGAGAAAGCATGAAGCACTGGAAAGATCAGTGTTGATTCAGCAGCAGGAAAAAAAAAAACTGAACGAAATGATCAGAGAACAAATTTTGAAAAATTCTGGACAAATTCTTTAACTGCAGAAAGCTAAAAGTTAAATTTGAGTAACCTCTCTGTTTACTACCAGTCACATATTCTTAAGAAGTACATGTAGAAATGAGGAACATTTACTGAAATGTGTCACACAAAGTGTTACAGAAAAATCTACAAGAGTTTCAAATTTAAGTGTCAGTTTTTTCTAAACGGATGAAGGAAATCACAAACTCGTAATCAGCACCGACTAGTCGTGCTTCCATAAATAATGCAGTTAAATTGTAGGTTTTCTTTAGAAGCATGTGTTTGCAGGGACGGACTTTTTTTACACGCACTCACACAAACACACCCCCACACACACGCCCACACACACACACAGAAGGACCCTTTCCCGCGCAAATCCTGAGAGCTGACGGGTTTCACATCACCTCACTTAGTGATATTTGAGGAGCATAAACCTTCGTATAAACCTTAAAATTGTATCTACCAGATCTTTGTTTTGTCAGAAAACTAGCTGTCCTCACACATAGAGCACCATTCACACCATGTGTGCTGACCTAAGATCATGGGAATAACCCTGAAGGGTTTTCATATACGCTGATCATCCACCTTGCGCAGATGGTTTCTTAAGGAAACCCCATAACAGATGTTATAAGGGGAGTTTATGTCCGGAGGAAGTAACCCAAATCGGGAATGGAATTGGGGGGTGGGGGAGAATCTGGGGGGGGGTCAAAGGTCACCTGTCAAAAAAGTTTGATGAAAGGGTGTCCATTTAATCTTCTCTCCCACAGGCCACAAACACGACTGGCAGGCTAACTGGTCTCTCTAAATTCTCCTAGGTGTGTGCATGGCTGTTTGTCCTGTCTCTGTGTTGCCCTGCAACAGACTGACGACCTATCCAGGGTGTACCCCGCCTCCTGCCCAGAATATTCGCTTGAGAGGCACCAGCACCTTCCGACCCCACTAGGGACAAGGGTGTAAGAAAATGGATCCATCCATCCATTTTCTTACACCCTGTAAGAAAATGTCTAGAATCATTAGATTCTAGACATCTAATGATGTCTAGACTCCATAGATCCATGGATGGATGGATGGATGGATGGGTGGGTGGATAGAACTTGAAGTAAAATGTAACTAATCGCAACCCCAGGTGTTGCAATTCTTTTGTCTTAATTGGCAGGTTGAATTAGTATTATTTCAGTTTTTGCTGAGTGAGATTAAGGTCCGAACAGACCATGTTGCTGTTTCTGAGCATTATTCTTCTGAGCATCTCACCTTCCCTCATCTTTACCCTGATGTGCAGCACTTTGTCATAAATGTCTGAGGAGTTATGCTTCAAACATGAAGCGAAAGATATTAACATAACATGGGAAATACTTTTATAGCATGACATGCATGTTGCTAGACTTTGTGTCGGATTAGTTGCTGACTATTTACACAGAGCATTCAATGCCAACAACACCTGGCATAAGGAGATTTAAACAGTTAACGGTAATAATGTGTCTTATTGCACATAACAGGTGAGAGTTTCCTGGATCTTTGAAGGCTGAGTAATTAGTGTTTATTCAGTTCATTTAATCTCCAAAAACATGTCATTATGAAGTTATGCCAAAATCTAGAACACAATCCATGGAGGGAAACCTGACCTTCCTCAGCTATGGCAGAGTAGGCCTGGAGGATTTTGACAGCATAACCTTTCAGTTGGCGATCAGGACTGTATGCATCCCAACATAAGCCCTGATTTCAAAGCATAGCTTCTAATTACCACTTGAAAGGGGTTTGGATGAGAAGTAATTCATATCAAATCTGTCAGCCTATGTGATTTCTTTGTTTTAATTTTGACAGTAATTAGGGGTGTTTTATTCAGGCCGTACTAAAAACTGAACCTGTCATGTTTGAGGGTAGGCTTCTGACCCACATGCAGAATCAGATCTGGGAAGCCACAGTAAGTTAAGAATTTATTTACAAAATAAAATCAAAGGTATCTTTCAGGTGATCCTTTGGATCGGATCCGGGGTTCGCCTGGAAGTGGAGAGACGGGTCAATGACTGTGTGAGAGGTGGACAGAATGTCTGATCAGACATTCAGGAGAAATGAGTTTACATCTCCTGGATCCAACCCAGGTTGGGGTTAACCCTAACCCCAACTTGGAAGGAGCAGGTTGGATCCAGGCAACCAATCAGGAGGTCCAAGGTAAGTTTCTCCGACAGGAATGAACTGTGGGCTGGAGTGGGCAGGCAGGTGAAGTTCAGAGCTGAAAGTGGGTTTACAGGTTTGCGGTCTGGCTTGTACCTGGGAATGAGAGACAGAACGAGTGAGGGAAGCAGACAACAAGTTGAGGTTTTCTCAAGACAGGTGAGGTCTGGCAGCTCCTTAAATCCTCTCTAGCTGATGATCCCAATGAGCTGCAGGTGTGGAGGTTTACACCAGGCTGCTCCCAGCATATTCTGACAATATCCCCCTCCCCCCTCAATGGCCACCACCTGGCGGCCAAGAGGAGCAGGATGGTCGAGAAACCTCAAAATTGCGGAGCAACTGCAGATCGAAGATGAAGGAAAGGGGGACCCAGGACCGCTCCTCAGGGCCATTACCCTTCCAGTCAACCAGGTACTGGAAACCTCTACCATGACGTCAAATACCCATGATACAGCGGACCATGTATGTCGGGCCCCCCCATCAATGTTCCAGGTGTTTGGAAGGAGGGCACAAAAGACTTGAGACAACAGGCTTAATCAAAGAGATGTGGAACACAGTGTGGATTTGTAAATTGTCAAGGAGTTGGGGCTGAGAATTGAGGATATCTCGTAGGTTCCAATGAACCTGGGAGACAAATTTTTATTGAAAGATTTTAGTGTTATGACCGTGGTAGAGAGCCATACCTTTTGACCAGACTGGTATTGAGGTGCAGGAATCCTCTTCCTGTCAGCTAGGTGCTGATTCCGAGATGCAGAGCGGTTGAGGGCAGTGATGGTTTGATCCCAGATGCGCCTGATGCGCTGATGAGACAAGACAGTTATGAGCATATTAAATCCAGGGTAGCTGTGAACTCCAGAGGTGGGGTTAGAGGTGCACACACAACGGAGAGAGTTCCTGATTCAGCCACTAAGTTTGGCCATTCGGCCCAGGGTGGTGCACGGAGCTGAGCAGTCTCTTCCGAGGAGGGGAGATTTTGTAATAGGATGACTTGACAAGCCTTTGAAAAACAGTTGATTATAATGAGGATGGTAGTAAAACCCTTAGAAAATGGCAAACCAATAACAAAGTCGAGAGCTATGTGAGACCAGGGGCTTTCTGGAATGGTGAGAGGTTGGAGCAGCCCACTGGGGAGCTGAGTGTGGGCCTTACTTCTGGCACAGACTGGACAAGCAAGTACATAACTTTTAACATTGGCATATAGGTTAGGCTACCAGAAGGAATGACAATTAGTGCAAGCTAATTGACTCCAGGATGACAGGAGAATTTAGCAGTGTGAGCCCAATGGAGGAGTTTTGATCTGACTGCAGAGGGAAGGTACATTCTGTTAGGAGTGTCATAAAATGCGGTGGTGGAGTGGTGAGGCAAACGCAGTAGACCCAGGCATATGTGAAAAGATGAAATGTTTTAAGGATGAAGCACAATCATTAAAACAGGCTACCTGTAATGAAGTCAGTTTACGTAGCACAATCATCAAGTTGTGTTTACTGATGCAGAAAGTCATACATGCTTTATGTGTCTGTGAGCCTGGTTGTTGGACGGGTTAGCTGACCAGAAGCCAGGGCTCAACGCCAATAGCAACTGGAGAAAATGAATGGACTGAGAACACATAGACAAGGACCCAATGAGGAACAAGGAACACATGTGGAGTTAAAACACAAAGGGTAATCACGGAACGAGACACACCTGGGAACAATCCGAAGGGTGGCTCCAAGATGCCCAAAAAGTCCAAAAACAAAAAACACAACAAGGGTAGGCGGAGGGGCACTTGATGGGGGGCCAGACTAAAAAACAACAAAAAACAACCCAACCAGGGTGGGCGGAGGTGCAGGCGATGGGGGCCAAGAGTCCAAAAACAACAAAAAACAACCCACCCAGGGTGGGCGGAGGTGCAGGCGATGGGGGCCAAGAGTCCAAAAACAACAAAAAACAACGGACTGTAGTAGGAGGTCCGGAGGGGGGAACCCCATGGCAGAACCCATGGGGTTCCAGCGAACCTTCCCCATAGAAGGTCCGCTGTAGCCAGACCTTCCCATGGGGAAGTCTCTAGGAGTCGGGGACTTGGAAGAAACACTAGCAGGAGGGGAATCTGAAGGAGCACTAGGAGGCGGGGACTCGGCAGGAGCATGAGGAGGCGGAGACTCAGAGGAAACACTAAGGGGCAACGAGGAAGTTCTGGGAATACTAGTGACAAATGGTCACTAGGGGAGGAAACTTGGAGGAGGCACTAGGAAACTTGGAGGAAGCACTAGGAAAGGACTCTAGAGGGACACAAGGAAGACACCCACTAACTGGTGCTGGAGACCCACTTACACGGGCTGGGAAAGCAACCAGCCACGCCGCATGGAAACCAATCACAATGGGGACCGTAGCCAGAGCGAAGGCAGGAGCGGAGGCGGGAACGGACTCTGGATGCAGAGAGGCTACAGCTGGCTCTGGATGCGGAGAATGGTGCCTGTCCCGGAGTTGACAGAGCTGGGTTGGTGGAGCGGAAGAATTGTATGTCTGGCTTTGGAGGCAGAGGGTTACCTTTCATGACATTTATAGCTGTCAGGTGCTCCCACTCTGCCTCCTGCTGCAACTCCACTAATCCCAGGTGCGGAAGGCGTGGAATCCAGTAGTCCAACATAAGGACCATGTGTGTGGCTAAACTCAGGCTTCAGCAAGCGGAATAAGGGCTTGCCACAGCCTCTACATAGTCCTTAATGGTTGACATTAACCCATCTGGGTCCATGATGGTAGTGATCTTCACCGTATGGTCTGGTTGGGTCCTTCTGTCATGAAATGCAGTGGTGGAGTGGTGAGGCAAACGTGGTAGAACCAGGTATAGATGAAAAGATTAAATGTTTTAATGATGAGGTGCAATTCAAAAACAAGGTCCAACAACCAGGCAGCACGGCTGAGCGGAAGCCAGGAACGCCTGGTGCAACTGGAGGAAACGAATGGACTGAGAACACACAGACAAGGACCCGACGAGGAACAAGGAACACGGGTGGAGTTAAATACACAAAGGGTAATCATGGAACGAGACACACCTGGGAACAATTAAGGGGAGACAGGACAACACAGAGACTCAAACGACAAAATAAACAGAAAAACTCAAATCAACACAGAGAAAAAAATAAAATCCTTACAATGAGATCCAGACCCTGCATCTGGTTCTAGTCTTTGGGCTTCTTGAATCTCCTGTTGGATGTCCCAACAGAGGACAACCACACAAGACTAAGAGATAATGTTAGTGGTGGTTTCTTCATGGTCTGGAAGCAGTGGAAAACCTCTCATCATTAAAGGCTTTGTCAGACTCAAAGGATGAGACAAATGGTTTCTTAATGGACATTAGACTGGTAAGTGGTAGGGCAGTCTGACTATAATTTCTAATGAAACAGCGGTAAAAATTGGCAAAAACCATTGCAACTGCTTATGGGATGAGGGAATGGGCCAGTCAAGAAGGGCTTGAATCTTCTCTGGGTCTGACTTCACCTGCCCACTCCAAGGACAAACCCAAGGAAGGTGACGGAAGAGGCATGAAACTTGCATTTATCTGCTTTGACATACAACTGATTTTCCAATAGGTGCTGAAGGACCAACCGGACATGCCTTCTGTGCTCATCAAGGGATCTGGAAAATATGAGTATGTCGTCAAGGTACACAAATACAAAATGATTCAGGTAGTCTGTAAGGACATCATTAACAAGTGCCTGGAAAACAGCTGCCGCATTCATAAGGCCAAAGGGCATTACCAAATATTCAAAATGTACTAGGGGGCCATCTTCCACTCATCACCTTCTCTTATCCTGATGAGGTGACAAGCATTTTTTAAATCCAGTTTCCTGAAAAAGCTCCGCCAAATGATCTAATCGCTGGTTCGAATGAATCTGCTGATTAGAGAAAGAGTTTAGACTTCATGTCTGGCTAGGACTACTAACGGATCTGGACAAGATCCCGCTGGGAAAGACTGTTGGCCGGATTAGAGACAACCTTCTCTTGAACATGAGAGTAGGCTGAATCAGACCCGGAAAGCAACAGTAAGTTAAGAATTTATTTACAAAATAGAATCACAGGTGTCTTGCACGTGATCCTTTGGATCGGATCCGGGATTCATCTGGAAACAGAGAGGCGGGTTAATGACTTTGCGACGGGTGGACAGAATGTCTGATCGGATAGCAGGAGAAATTTGTTTACATCTCCTGGAAGGCTTCTCAATGGGAGGGGGACAGGAGCAGGTTGGATCCAGGCAACCAATCCGGAGGTCCGAGGTAAGTTTCTCCAACAGGAATGAACTGTGGGCTGGAGCAGGTATCCCACCTGCAGGTTCGGAGCTGCAGGTGGGATTACGGTGTTTGGGGTCTAGCTTGAACCTGGGAATGAGAGACAGAGAACGAGTGAGGGAAGCAGACAACGAACTGAGGTTTTCTCAAGAAGGTCGCAAATAACTAGTTTCTCAGGAGAAGTTCTAGCGAGTTAGAGACTACCTTGAGGGAGTAATAATCCGGCAGAGAGGTGAGGTCTGGAAGCTCCTTAAATCCTGTCTGGCTGATGATCCCAATGAGTTGCAGGTATGTAGCTTTGCTCTCAGCAAGGAGCCAATGGGGAGACATGCTTTCATAAACCCAGATCCTGACCCAAAACGTAAGTGGTTTCCAATGCAGATAATTACATTTTTAAACACCTATTTTGGTTTGGATAGCTTTTTCTAATCTTGATAAATGAAATCATCATTTTAAAACTACTTTTTGTATTTACTTTGGTTAATTTTGACTTATATTGACACTTATTTGATGATCTGAAACATTTAAGGGTGACATAAAAGCAACATAAGAACTCTGTTAGAGACCATGTGTGGCTGTAGTCCAGTAAAAAGCATATACTGGCCTAAACTTACCTGCAGCCAACCGAATGCATGGTGACCTTTAATGGTGATGAAGTTTGGTAAACACTTAAATTCAGTTTGTTAAATAAAGCTTTATCAACTTAATTGAATAGGTAACATAATAAGTAATTTATTCAAGTCATTTACCCAAGTTCTCTTTCACAATTCATTCTGTCTTAGGTTTAAGCCATTAGGAGAATCAAAAGGCCTTAATAAGTCCTAGATTTAATTTGACATGGACATCACACTGTTTATGGATGGATGGATGGACAGATGGTCCCCATTCAACTTCCTGTTGTCTGCTAAACTTAATTTTTAAACCACACATCAATAGTGGTTTATAACTATAAACTATTATGTTTTGGTTTGAAAGTTCTTCCTGTTGTAACAACTTCCAAACCAAACAGTGCTGTCAGAGCAATCTGTTAATGGGTTCTGTGATTGGAAATTAGGTCTGATTTTTAGTTTGTGGCCAATCAGCAATTTGGCCAATCAAACATAAATTGGGTTAATCCCAGTCACTAACTGATTTCTTGGTCTGATTTTAACCTCTGCTTTGCTGCAGGTAAGGTGAGGGCTTACCCTGAGCTGGATGAGGAGATTGACGTCCTGTCAGGCATCATCAGTGAGCAGAGATCCGAGTCCAGGATGCCAGGTACCTGTAAGTTTTCATCTGCTTTATGCCTGCACCTCAACATGGTTGCTTCTAGATTTGGTCCAAGCTCATCTCCATGTGTCTCAGCCCCACCCTCCCAGGACATGAAGGCAGAGCAGCTGATCAGACACAGAGGATCCCCCACAGACCAGACCAGCACCCTGAGCATCACACTCAGCACTACAAGTGCACCTTCCACTACGAACTGCAACCCTGGTCGGCTCGGCGAGCCCTGCATCACCGCCTCTCCCCCCAATGACCAAGTGTTTCTCAGTAAGTCTCTGTTAGCCATGAAGGACTGACTGTGACCCCGAGGAGAGCTCAGGGTCACTTAGGGAGCTTTGCTAGGAAATCCCATTCCTGATTCAGCAGGTGGTTGGAATTCAAGTAAAAGGATGGATGCAGGGGAGCAAAGAGGCACGATCCTTCTGATTATCAATCCTCAGTGCAGGCAGGATCAATCCTACATCCAATAAACATCCATCTTCTTCACTTAAAGAAACATTTAACAACGTCAACATGATCAACTTGTGCGTCTCAGATCAAAGATGTTCTTTGTGAGTGTTGCCTCCTCTGATGCCTTGTGACTGAGCTGATCCACTACAGACCATTGGTTCTGCTACACTGCTGTCTTCAGTGTGGCGGCTACAGCTTCCAGAGATCAAGTCGTCCTCTGACAGTCATAGACCTGTAGCTCATTCCCTCCCTCTCATCTTCTGTTGCTATGTGTTCTCAGTTATGACCAGTGTGATCATCGCAGTGTGTTTGCTGGTCTTGGTCATATCTGGAATCTGCTGTGTCAGGTAAGACTTCTGTATGCCGTCTTAATTTGTTTCATTCTTAGCTATCTTTCTGTGTGTCAGAAGATGGGTGTCAGCTCCAAGTGTGTTTCATCACGGTTTGATTTCTGGTTTCAGAATGGTGAGAGGCACATATCTGGATGCTCAGAAGTTGGACTATCCTGCATGTGAAACCCAAAACTTCGGAAACTTTGTGAGTAGGCCTTGGGAAGGGGGATAAAAACACTGAAGTTCCACAGCAAAATATGTAATTATGCTCCAGTAGCTTAGAATTTCATGTGAATTTGCTTGTACAAATTATCAAAAAAAAGTCTTAGTAGCACTCATGACAACAGTGAGATAACTGTGTTTCTTTCCATGAAAAGTTTCTTTTGTAGCTTTCAACCCGCTTTTTACCTCTGCTAGACATAAAAATATAACTCCAATCGAACTTTCTAAACCTCTGAATGATTTTGATTACTTACATGATTGAATGTTTCTTCATGTCCACAGTAACTGCTTACCTAAAGGCATAAAGCAAGTATTTATAAGGCCACTGCCCTTTAACTAGCAGTGTAGCTTAAGCATGTGCAGTAAAGACACATGATCCTGAAAAGAAAATGTCATCTGTATAATTTGACAGCTTGTTGATCTGGCTTTCTGCTGTCTTTTAGCCTAGGGACCAGAAGCTGGCCCACAGTGCCCAGATGTACCACTACCAGCACCAGAAACAACAGATGCTTTCCCTACAGCAGTAAATCACCTTCTGGGCCTCGTTGTTTCTTTATGTTCCTGTCCCTGCCCACTCGGCCTTGTCAGGTCTGTGTTTTCTCTATTACATGTTGAATGACTCTGGGTGTTTGACCTATGCAGATGCAGGGATGAGCTTAGACCACCCGACACAGGAACATCGACAGATGAGGAGAATGATGGAGATTTCACCGTCTACGAGTGTCCTGGGCTGGCACCAGTGAGCAAACACACTATTTTAACGTCCTATGTCTGGACTTTGATGGTTGAAAATGAACTATGGTGGCGACCAGCAAGTCATCAGATGAGCTCTGGTGGAGCCAGCTGCACATTGAAAAAAAACCAAATCCCACTACTACCTTCTGTCATATTGTTTTCATGGTTGCTTCATTGGTAGCATTTGATTGGTGATCATGTAATTCCTATGAAGTAAAAAAAAAAAAAGCATTTCCCTGGTAGTTTTGTGTTTGAAATTGGCAAGTTTCCATTGAGCGAATTTATTGGTGCCTGCCCATAGCAATGCATCAGGAGAGCAGTGACTGACTTAGGGCTTCGCAAATCAGTCACTGCTCTCCTGATGCATTGCTATGGGCAGGCACCTATTGTTCTTCACCTCAAAATAATGCCACTTCCTACTACCATTAATGCATTCCGTACCGCTGCGTGGCCCCTCACAATATATATATCAAAACGTGCAGCTCGATCCCATGAGGGGAGCTATTACTTTTGTTGGCATTTCAAGTAACTGTGGCAACGTAACAAAAAACGAGCCAAAGACTAACCGACACAAAATAGTGTCAGTTACACTCAAAATAAACAGAATTTTGTCTCTCCCTCTGAGCTGCTCTTCAGAACTACAGTGATGGCAGAATATCAAAATTAAAAACGTGGTGGAACAACTGCTACAAACTCATTGCATCTCTGAATAGTGCTGTTTGTTATATCTTATATGCATATATTTGGCAAAAGCAACAAAAAAACTAGTGTGCTCTGGACTTGAGATGGAGTACATGTACACATATTCATGACATACTTTGATTAAATTAATAAATCTAATTCCAGTACCGAAAATTTAACTTTAAACCAGGCGAGTCTATCTAATCTGAGAATGTGAACCTGTACTGGGCTGATTCTGTGCCTTCAAATAATTTTAACAATGCTCCTGTAGACTATTTATAACTTATAAGTTTGAAACAGGAAGAGGTTTGAAAAAACGGTCTGTGTGCTACACTCAAGAGAGAGATTAATTTGATGCATCAAAGAGTGATGTTGACATCACTGCTGATGTCATTGTTACCATTGAAGCTGAACACTCTAATGGTGCATTCACATCAAACACTTTTTGAGCGTCAGGCGAGTCTGGTTTATATCCAAAGTCTATGTGGAGTGTTGGATGCACTAGATGTGTCAAACACTCCAAACAGTTCAAATCGCACCACGTAGACGCTCGCAGCGCACTGCAACAGCCCTCGACGCGCCTCCACATAGACTGAATGCAAATCAGATGCGCCTGGCGCTCAAAACGCATTTAGTGTTAACACAGCGTTATATGTCCATGTCACATTAGGTCAGTGCTTCTCAGTCCTCAGGCCCCCTGCTCTGCATCTTTTAGATGTGTCTCTATTTCAGAACGGCTGATCCAAATGATTGCATGACCTTTTTTCATACAAACTGACTGGGTGTCTCACAAAGATAGAATTCTTTCTCCACCTCTGTCTCTCACACACGCACGCACGCGCCCACACACCTACACACACACACACACACGCACGCGCACACCCACCTACACACACACCCACACACACCCCCACACGCACACCCACGCACACACACACACACACGACAGTTAAAGGATCCGTTACCATAGCAATGGAACACAGCAGGGCAGAGGAGCTGATTAGGACTACAAAAACGCACCACTGTAGTTCTAACTAAGGCAGAACGCTCAGGACTGAGCTAGACTTTAGAACTACTTGTGTTTTGGGCATTTTATAACTGATTTTACCCAACCGTTGTTACACACAGGATTAGTGTGGAAATTTTAAATAAAGCTTTATGAACATTTCAAAATAAAAGACTTGACAATTTTTACATCAGGTAATTGCTCTCTTGGGCATTTTGTGAATTTTTTTATTAACACAACCACTGTTACACATTGGATATGTGTGGCAATTTAAAATGAAGCTTACTGATAATTTCAAAATAAAAGCCTTCACATTTTTTACATAAGGATATAGCTGCTTTGAGCATTTTATAACCGATTTAACCCAAACACTGTTACTCATGGGATAAGTTCGGACATTTAAAATGAAGCTTACTGAAAATTTCAAAATAAAAGCCTCAATATTGCTCGCTTGCTAGTGCACCGCCATAGGCGGTGCAATAATGTTAGCTTGCATTATCTTTTTCTCTCAGGTTAGGGCACTGTCTTGCGCAGCAAGGCAGAGCATTAACATTAGCCTTTTACCTTAAATAAGGTATTAGCTATATCTCTTACTTATTAGCCATGTTTAATATACTGAATGGCGTAAGTCAATTACAGACAACATAATGCAGCATGCCCCACATGCTGCAGAGAGTATTCACGCTAACTAAATAGTGTGAATTTTGAATTAGCCAAAATTAGCATTTTGGCTAATTTTAGCTTATACACTAATTTTAACATACTGAATGGTTCAAGTCCATGTTAGTCAACATTTTGTTGTTAAGCTTAGCATTGATGCTAGTTTTTAGCATCAGAACGCTGGGTCCAAACCGACGGGCACACTTTGGCAGGCCCCTGTTCAATTTCTTCAGAAATTTTCTAGTTTTTGGTATTTCAGTTTGCACCGTTTTATGGTTAAGAGAAGTGTTTCTATTGAGAATGACAACAAAAGAGAGACTGGGAAAGTTTGTGTGAGGCTGTTCAACTCCCACTGAAGAAGACTGCTTTAGTGGTCTTAGTTCAGGAAGAAGATGAAGATAGCGAGAGATAATTTTTTTTCTGGTAGGCTACTCTGTTTTTAAGCAACCATAATATTTATCAGAGCCAAATAAACACAGTAGACAATGAGAAGCTGTTGGTAATAGATGTCTATTTAATTAGTTGTCAAAGCAGGTACTAAATATTTTAAAAAATATACATGAACTGCATTTTACTCTCTGAATAAATTGAGTACAAAACTGCACTTTTTGAAAAAGAAAAGTAAAATATATTTATTCATGCAGTAAATAGCAAGCATGCTCTCTTGTTAAATAAATTGTGTTGTTGTTCAGACAGGAGAGATGGAGGTGAAGAACCCGCTGTTTGACGACACCAACCTTTACCTACACAAATTCCACAAGTAAATCCGGACTGTCACACTGGAAGTGCATCACCTGTGTGTACTGCTCCTTGAATTCACATCCACACACACTCCACATGCACTGCTACACTCAGCCAAGTTCATGTGGAAGCAAGGTTGTCACCCTGTAAAGGGAGAGGAGGAGGAGAAGGAACATGTGAAATGTTGGTTTCATGACTGAAGCTGACTGATTGTGAGTCTCATGCTTTGCAGCCTTGCTCTGTTCTGTTTCATCTTCAGTTCAGCTGCGCGTCTGTGTGTGTCCCTCTGGCAGAAAATACGTGGACTGACTGTGTGTTGATCAGCTGGAGCAGAGTGCAGTGCAGGAGCCTGCAGGAGCCTGCTGAAGCCACCAGCTGGCAGTATTACTCTGAGTTGATTTCTGACATTTCTGGCTGTCATTTTTGATTCATCAGTAAATGCTGTTTTCTTCCCTGAGTTTTAACCACAATTTGTGGTTTTACTATGAGGTTTTGCTTTGATTTTAAAAAGGAGCATTTTTAATGTTTGAGTGTGCGTCCATGCAGCATCCTCTCCTGTATCAGAATGTTATGTTGTCACTGTTCTCAGCCGAGCACAGTGGCTGAGAACATCCACTGTATCATCCATGTAACAAATCAGTCAATATGCATTACTAGTTTTTTTTCCACAATATGCATTACTAGTTTTTTTTTTCCAAGTTGGTACCTCAAACTTGCTGCTAATGTTTATCCTGCACATAAACTGTATGAAAACAATTTCAAGATCATTTGAAAACATCTCTATCTGAGCTCTGAACCATAGAGTCCATCCTGTACATAAGGTATTGACTACCATGGCTTATCCTCATGGTTTAGTGATGTGTAAGTAGCAGTTCATGTAACAGGACATATTGGTCGGTCACTTCTTGAATGCTGCTGCTGCTTTCTTTTCAGAGACTAAACAGGTGATAGATGCCGGGCCACTCAAGTACAAACCACCAGAGCCCAAACACATATCCAGGGTATTGCTAGTTTTTACTTCAAGATGGGGGTGGTTTTTTGGGGATGCATGTGGGACATCTGAATGATGCATCAATCAGATTCTTGGGGCCATTTTTTATAAAAGCTCAGGCCTGCTGATAAACAACTCTGATATTTCTTTAAAAACTATTAAAAATATATATAAACTGCATTTAAAATGTGTGTTTTTTAGTCTTTCTGGCAATAGATGACCAAAACTTCCACCGTCCAACCAATAAATTCAAATTAATATTGTTTATGTGATGGTTAAAATAAAACGAATTACATCCACTAAACACGTCATCAAAATGCAAATATTGCATTTCTAAATTATTGAATACAAAACCCTTCAGTCATTTGATTCTTGAATTCCATCCCCAGTTACAGATTTGCTACAGTCTGTCATGAAATGATTTTGACCACAGCTGTTTGATTTGTTTAACTTCTGACCAATTACCAACTGACTGACTTTAATGGGTCAGGATGAGAAATACATAAATACGTAAATACATGGTGTGCTGTGTCCACCTACAAACTCTTAAATTATTAATTTTACTTTTACCATAAAAATTATTGAAATTCTAATTGTTATTTCATAATTATTTTTATTAAATTATTAAAATGTTAGATGATTAGATTTTTTTTAAATGGTCACATATATTAACTATTATTTAAGAACCTTTTAGGTCACTGAATTATGGTCCTTTTGGCCCACCATACCTGCTGTGAGCAATTCACAGTAGAGGCTGCATCAGGCTATAAATGCGAAAGAGAAATTGCTGTAAAAAGAGATTTAATGTCTGACTGTTAGCCTGGCTAGCTGCTACCAGCCGTCTTACCAGAGATGCAGTTCATCTCTAGTAAAAACATAGATGTCTTCATCCTTTTCTCACTGAGAATAGCTTTTTAAAGTGTGACTATTCCTACTGCCACCATTTGAAATACAGAAGTTCATTTTAAAAGCTGAGTTTAAGACACCCAGATTAAAGTATTACTGACCCCAGAAACATGTTCATCACGGCTGCAGGAGGAACAAAGTTGAAACCCAACATGAAGTTGAAAAATCAAACATTCTTTTTTGATTTTTGAGATTTTTGAGGTTCTCTAGCTCTGCAGAGAGCTAGAGAACCTGAACTGGTTCTCTAGCTCCAGTACTAAAGATTTATGTTCTCTGCCTTTCCTTTGCTAAAGACGAGCTCCTCTGCTCCACAGGCTCACATGTCTGAGTCTGGAGGCTCCTGCCTGCCTCTTTGCATCTGCTCCAGAACAGAGCTCAGCCAGGATGGGCAGGAGACACACTTTGAGGCAGGAATCTGGAGATTAAGCCTTGGCTCTGTCTCATCATCAGTGAAGGAGCTTGTCAAATACACAAACCCCTCCAGCAGACATGTGTTTATCCAGATTGACAGAACTTGTGGAGCAAAACAGACATTTCATTGGGCATGCAAAGCAAAGATCAAATTGTCATGTTGCATTGTTCTGCTCATTTTTCCCTTCTGCTGAAAGCTAAACATAACTCCCTGCTGATTTTTCTTTAGCTTGTTCTTTTCTGGATTAACAATTCTGTAAAGGAACTGTAGAACAATACAAACTGTCTTTGGCCTCTTTATATGTTCTCTGTATGTTTAGCTTGCATGTGCATATATCAAAGCTGTAAGAAAATAAATATTTATAAGATCTTAAGTATAAACTGCTTTTGTTCTTTCATTTTTTTTGTAAGAAACAGATATGAAGCTCCTTTTGAACTCTGTGTCTAGGAAACCGTTTAGTCATATGTAAAGGGAAAAGTAAATCATACACACCCTCCATACACAGGCTGGATGTGTGTTTTTAATCCATGAAGACCGTTGAGATGATCTGGATTACCAGTCCATTCTGATCCCACCTCTCAGTGAGTTCAAGAAGAAACCAAGAAAAAAAAAACAATAAGGGAATTTGGGGAGTGTTAATATAATATTCTGTTGTATAACACACATTAAACGTACCAACAAATATTGTTGTATTCTTGTAGGACGGGATTTTGCTGACCCTACATGGAAATGTGTGGAAGTTTGTGTTTCTTATTGTAGACAGTGGCCAGAAGGCAGCATATGGTAAACAGAAGAGAAATATTTAAAGAAGTGCTTAAGAATATGCAATCATGGTGGAAATGCCATAATTATTGTTAATATATCTATGTTAGCAGATGCATTGTCTGCGATCTCACACAGTCTGTCAGTTTAAACCACTAAGAATTTATTCATTTCCAACAAGCAAACAGCTATAAGACACATCTGCTAGGAGAGGGAACTACGGATGGTACCAGAGAACCTCCTGGACCAGCACTTAGAAACATGCCAATAAATGATACAAAACTGTTAAATCTATGAAATATAGACAATAAAGACAATTATATGTAGTACAGTTAGGTTGGTCTTCATTTGCTTAAGTTTTTTTGTCATTTTTCTGCAAACCAAATTTTAAACCTGGCATGGAAAAAAAATATTAGCCTGCGTTAGAGTTCATGCTGCTTCATTTTGAGGGAAACCTTAAGTAAATGTGAGAACAAAGGTTGGATTCTGTTTAGCTGAGGTACTGCAACAGGCAATAAGCACCGATTTAAAAGTGGAACACAGCTTCTGTTGTATTTTTGACGAGTCAAAAATATCTGGTTCATTTTTCCAGGGGAACAACCTGAAACAGACTAACAGGTGCCAAAACCCAAAAATTTACATAAAACCTAAAGACTGACTCCTTACACCATGGTAAATCTAACGTACCACACAGATTCTCAAATTGTTATGATCAAATGAAATACTGTCATTAGGTGAAAGGGCACTAGCATAACACAGGGACTGATGCATATTCAGCTGTTATGGAGGAGTCTGGAGAAGCAGATAAACAGTTGACTATTTGTGAACAACTACGCTGAGCTGAAAGCCAGGAGGAAGGTTGTTCAACAGCTTCACAGTAACTGAAGGAAATCTGTAAGTTAGCAGGCAGCGCTTGGAAAGCCTCATTATCTGACAAGACAAATTGGATGGCAGTCAGGGAGCTGAACTCTTTGCCTGCTTTATGCATACTTCATGAGCTATGAGGAGGATTCTGTGTCATAGGGAAAAATAGCTGCATTGCTGGTTTAATCTGAGCCTTGAACTGCATATTTTGTTTTATTGCGCTACCTTGAATGGTGTATAAGCTGATGCTGCAAAATAATCCAACTTCCACAGAAATGTGGAATTTCCGCTATGGCGGCGCACGTAGTTGCAGCGGCTTATTGCTCTCTCAGTCGGTGTTATGTTTGGCTGTTAGTGTACGTGTTGATATGTGCTCCGGCTTCGTCATGTTGAACGAATAAAATATACAATCGGGATGATCTCCTGACGATCGGTACCCGCTATGAACAAGATGTTACAACTGATTTCCAACGCTTGCTCAACATTCCGGGGGACATAGCGAGGAGCCCCTGTGCGCCGTGGATTACCATCACAGCAGGGAGGAAGCGTCTGCGGCGTAGAGAGAGAAGGCAGAAGCGGGGCTGCAGGGCCGGCCTGCTAGCTAGGCTACGGAGGCAACCACACAAACCACTGCTCCCCAGCCTGTTTCTCTCAAATGTCAGATCCCTTGTAAACAAGATGGATGAACTGAGACTACAGGCTGCATCTCACAGCGTAGTGAAGGACAGCTGTATTCTTCTGATTACGGAGACCTGGCTGCATCCAGATATAACAGATTCTGCTATCGAGCTTGCAGTACAGCGTCACGACAGAATGAAAGACTCCGGTAAGAGCAGAGGAGGGGGGCTCTGTGTGTACACCTGGTGTACTAATACAGCGACCGTTATCAGCCACTGCTCCCCAGACATGGAGTTTTTGGTTGAAAAGCTTTTGCATGGCAGCATTAGTCATCAGCAGAGCATCTATCCAGATGTTGTGCACATCATAGCGGGGGACTTCAACCATGCAGCCTTGATAGTGCTCCCCAAATTCCATCAGCACGTAAAGTGCTCTACAAGAGAGGCTAAGACTCTGGACAAAGTCTATTCCAACATCAAGCTGGGCTACAGGGCTAGACCACTTCCACACCTGGGTCAGTCCGATCACCTGTCACTGTATTTAATTCCTGCTTATGCTCCCCCAGGAAAACTGCACCAAACATTCACTACCCTCTCCCGTCACTGGAAGATTTTTACAGCGACCGCTGTCTAAAAAAAGCACAGTACATCATAAAGGATACTTCCCACCCCTGATACTCTCTGTTTACTGAACAGCTGAACACCTAGAAGACCAAGGAGCTCATCGTGGACTTCCCAACGCATCTGGGTCTTCCCAAACCAGAAGCCCTGGGTGACTCAGGAGGTCCAGCGACTGTTAAAAAAATCAGGAATACTGCCTTCAGGTGTGGGGACAGGATTGTTTACAGCACAGCCCGAGCTAACTTGAAGAGCAGCATCAAGAAGGCTAAGTCCAACTACAGGAGGAGAATAGAGGGCTATCTTGATAGTAACAACAGCAGGCAGGTGTGGCAGGGAATCCAGCATCTCACCAACTACCGGACTAACCTCGCAGCTGCGGAAGGCGACGCCACGCTGGCAGAGGAGCTGAACCTCTTCTTTGCCCGCTTTGAGGTGAAGCCAACTGAGGCAGCCACACTACATCAAGCGACCCACAGCACCACACTCCTTGTTGTAGAGGAGCACGAGGTGAGGCGCATACTGCGGACCGCCAACCCAAGGAAGGCTGCTGGACCGGATGGCGTCCCTGGACGTGTCCTGAAAGACTGTGCCGATCGGCTGGCTGGAAGTCTTTACCAGGATCTTCAACCAGTCCCTAGCCCTGTCTACAGTTCCACCCTGCCTGAAATTTTCCATCATAGTCCCCATACCCAAGAAACCTCACATCTCTTGCCTCAACAACTACCAGCCAGTGGCACTAACCCCTGTGGCGATGAAGTGTTTTGAAAAACTGGTCCGGGGTCATATTACAGCACTTCTTCCTCCTGGCTTTGACTCCCACCAGTTCGCCTACAGAGTCACGGAGGACGCAGTGATCACAGCCCTCAATGCTGCTCTGTCACATCTGGAGCAGCAGGGGAGCTATGTGCGCATGCTATTTGTGGATTACAGCTCTGCTTTTAATACCATCCTCCCCCATAGACTGATGGACAAATTGGGGGACCTGGGTTTCCCTCACTCTACCTGCATGTGGATTACGAGTTTCCTGACAATCCGACAGTGCAGAGTTAGGGTGGGAAAACACACATCCACTGCCCTCAGCCTTAGTACTGGCTCTCCACAGGGCTGTGTGCTGAGTCCGCTTCTCTATTGTCTGTACACATACGATTGCACTTCTGTCCACCACAGTAACACCATCATCAAGTTTGCTGACGACATCACAATGGTGGGGCTCATCTCAGGTGGCGATGAGTCAGCCTGCAGGGGTGAGGTGGAGCGGCTGCTGGTGTGGTGCAGGGAGAACCAATCTGCTCCTCAACAACTCAAAGACAAAAGAACTCATAATAGATTATAGGAGGAAAAAAATAGACATTACTCCACTAATCGTTGGGGAAAATGTGTGGAGAGGGTAGTTGACTTCCATTTCCTGGGGGTCCACATTGAGCAGGGCCTCACATGGAACATGAACACCTTCAAGCTGACAAAAAAGGCTCAGCAAAGACTGTACTTCCTGAGGGTTCTCAGGAAGAACAACATCAAGGAGAAACTGCTGGTGTCCTTCTATAAGTGCTTCATAGAGAGCATACTGACTTACTGTATTTGCATATGGTATAAAAGCAGCACTACGGCTCAAAGGAAAGCTCTCCAAAGGGTTGTGAAAACAGCCCAAAAAAACATTCACTACCCTCTCCCGTCACTGGAAGATTTTTACAGCGACCGCTGTCTAAAAAAAGCACAATACATCATAAAGGATACTTCCCACCCCTGACACTCTCTGTTTACTGAGCAGCTGAACACCGAGAAGACCAAGGAGCTCATCGTGGACTTCAGGAGGAATGCTGACCTACACCCACCCATCCACATCAAGGGAATAGCGGTGGAGCATGTGGACAGCTTTAAGTTCCTGGGAGTCCACATCTCAGAGGACCTGACCTGGACGACCAACTGCTCCAAATTCGTCAAGAAGGCGCACCAGCGCCTCTTCTTCATGAGAACCTTGAGGAAGAACCGCCTGTCCTCAGAGATCCTCACCAACTTTTACCACTGCACCATTGAGACCATCCTCACCAACTGTATTACAGTTTGGTATGGGAACTGCTCTGTCTCCGACTGGAAGGCGCTGCAGAGGGTGGTGAAAACTGCCCAGCACATCACTGGGGTACTGCTCCCTGCCATCAAGGAGATCTACAGGAAGCAGTGTCTGAAAAGGGCTGGGAAAATCACCAAGGACTTCACTCACCCTGCACACACACTCTTCTCCCTCCTGCCCTCTGGGAGAAGTTACAGAAGCCTACGAACCAGAACCACCAGGCACCGGCATGCCTATCTGATGTAATTTAATCATTAACCCTTCTCTCCATAACATATCATCTGCTTTTCCACATCAAAAAACACAGCAACAACAGTTTTCTTATTAATCTGAGCTTTTCTAATATCGTCTTCGAAACATAAAGCAGGATCTATTGCTCCTCTCCCTATACAAAAGCCACTCTGATAAGGAGCAATTATATTGCTTGACTCCAAATATTGTATTAGTCTCTCATTCACCATCCTTTCCATCAGTTTATACATATTAGACGTTAAAGCAATTGGTCTGTAGTTTCCAGGATTACTATGATCTTTTCCAGGTTTCTTTATCGGAATAACAATTGCTTCTTTCCATTTACAAGGCATTCTCCCCTCTTTCCAAATCTTATTATACAAATTTAATAATTTCTTTAACTCACATGTCTTAGCATAATAACACTTCATCTTTGTCTGGAGCACCATTTCTAGTTCTACCCAAAGCTCTTTTCAGTTCTCCAATAGAGAAGGGATAATTCATCAGCTCATCAGTATTACTCTCCTTCCTTCTTAAAATTTCATCTTTTTCCCTTTTAGTTTTCTCTCTTTACTGTATTTCATTAACTGATAAATTTTTCCCACTATAAATCACCACAAACATGCTTACTAAAATATCAACCTTTTCTGTCAGTTACTGCTATAATATTGTTTTTATTAAGTATCGGATAACTCCATTCTCTTCTATCTCCCCCCATTTTTTTGATTGTTCCCCAAATTTTCCCGATCTTTGTACTGCTACCAATTTTTTCACAAAAAGCTCTCCAATGTACTCTTTTTGCTGTTCTTCTTACTTTTGCCTGTGATTTTTTTATATTCAATCAAATGTTGAAAATTATGAGACCTTTTAACCAATTTTTTTATTTCTTTCTCTGACTTCTGTTCTTCACTCATCATTCCACCATGGAACAAATTTTCTCCTATTTTTCCCTGATCTCTTTGGAATAAACTGCTCAGCAGCTGCTAAAATACACTGACTGATCTCTTGATTCATATTTTCAATACTCAAATCATTTTGAATATTTGAAATCTTACATTCACATAAGTTATTAAATTTTCCTCAATTTGCTTTCCCAAATATCCACTTTCCTCCTATCATTTCAGGACTCTGTACCTGACCCACCCTTATATTGGTGGTTATAATGTAATGATCACTACCAAAAGACTTATTTTGAACTTGCCAATCATATAATGGAACTAAACAACTAGAAACAAATGTTAAATCCAATATAGATTCCTTACCTGAATTAATATAATTTCTTGTCTTTTTACCATTATTCAAACATACAAGATTATTACTGTCTAAAAACTCCTCTAAAACTTTACCACTATAATCAACTTTTTCACTTCCCCATAATGGATGATGCGCATTAAAATCTCCACACCAAATATTTCCTTTCATAGCCATCTCCTCACACTTATTTCAAGCTTCTTACAGGGATTATAAACATTTATAATCAAAATTACCTTCTCTTCTACCCATATTTCAATTGCTACATACTCCAAATCCCCGTTCTTTTCAGTTATTTTATATGGAATACCTTCCTTAATCAGAGAAAGACACCCACCCCCATTTCCTTCTGTTCTATCATATCTTACTGCAATATATCCATACACTCTGAAGTCCAAAAAAGGCTTCAGCCATGTTTCCTGTATACAAATTATATCAGGTTTTACTTCCTGCTCATAAATAAACTGTTTCAAATCTTGACCATTTGACAAAAGACTCCTAGTATTCCATTGTAAGATTAAAATTATCCTTCCTGACTACATAGTTCTCCCCTTATATCTTCCCATCGAATATTCTTCAAACCTAAGCTATGGCATGCTGCCTTAACAATAATCTGAATCCTTTCTGTCTTTGATCTCACATCTGAGGTTGCATTTATTACTCCTGCAATAAAAGTCACCATTTTCTTTCTTTCCTCTTTCATTTTACTGTCAACCATTTCCATAACCTTTTGGATTACAGGTTTTTCTCCCGTCAGAGATTTTGTTTCTCTTTTTCAACCATTTTACATGTTTCTGCATAACCTTTGTTTTCTGTATAAATGTTTGCCGTTTCATCACTTCACAAACCCTAAAAAGCAAAACTATGTTATCCTCCACAACTACAGCACTTTGGCTTTACTCCAACTCCACATTTTCCATATTCATGGTCTCCAGAACATCGGGCACATCTCCTTTTCCCTTTACACATTTTTGCAACACGGCCAAATTCCTGACAATTGAAACATCTTACTGGTTTAGGCACAAATTCCCTGACACTAAATCTTATCAAACCAAAGAAAACCTCCTTTGGCACATCTTTTGTTTCAAACTCCACCAAGACAGTTTCTGTTTCAACTTTCTCTGGACCCTTTGTCAGTCTTCTTGCTCCTTTTACTTCCCTTTTTTTCCTTTTAAATTCCCAACTAAGTCTTTCATATTTACACTTAAAGGCACTCCTGTGATAACTCCTTTACTTTCATTATTTCTTTTTTCACCCACTCTAACAACTGTTCTAACTTTGACTTTACACACCCACCCAAGTTTCTTCGCTTTTTCCACCTGATCTTCCGAATTACATAGAATCAGAAGAGTTCCGTCTCTCAGTATTTTAGCATGTTTAATACCTCCAACACGCACTTAAGTGCTTTTGTTAACTTAATTGGATCAGTTTTCTTAACCCCTTCTCCTTCATCAAATCTTACTATAATGTTCATAGTTGGATTTTTTTGATTCTTCTACTCTTTCCTCAGTGCCTTCACTTTCAGTGTCTTCTGTACTTTCCCCTTTCTTTCAGCAGCACGCTGCTTTTTGCCACCTTTCCCCACTGTTTTTCTTATTTTGACCACCCATCCCTTCCTCGTCACTACAATCCACACTATTTCAGTCACTTCTTTCCAAATCCATCGCAGCCATATTCTGATTTAAATCACATTTATCAACAAAAGTTCAGTTCCAAACTTTTCTGCCTTGGTGCCCAAACTCTTCTTCAGCGTTCGTTCGCTTCTCCACGCCCCGCCTCTCGTGGCTACAGGAAGCGCACAGGAAGCTGGGGAAGCGCAGCTTCTTTCCCCCAATGAGACCGAGCAGCCCTAAACGACTCCTGCCAAATCAGGCAAACGGCAGTACCTTCAGTTTAAGAGTCCATCACCTTCACCGTAACTTCTCAGGAGTCTGATCACAGACTAACTCCCTGTGGAGCAGAGCCCTGCTTTTTAAAGCCACAGGCTCCACCCACAAAGGTCAAATTAAGCAACAACAACAAAAAAAAAAAAACTAGGCAGTTACTTCTACCTCAAATAAACTCTGAACGTTTAAATAACAAGAAATAATAAACTCATCATGTGACTCTCTCCCGGCTCAACACAATCCCGAAACAACCTGCTTGAAAATAGAACTGGGAAAATGTCCGAAGCTGAAAATAAAAGGTCAAGATGAATGTTAACTGAAGCAGGAACACCGCGTGTGAACCCACGATGAATCGCGTCAGTTTAAACTGCAACAAAAAATAAGTTAACAGTTGTGCATGTGTGTGTGTGTTTGTTCGCATGCTGACGCAGACTCTATAATCAAGTCCCAGCTTGTGACGGCTCCTCCGTCACAAATACAATCTGATCAGAATAGACCAGTGGTGCCCAAAGTCAGTCCTCGAGGGCCGGCATCCTGCATGTTTTAGTTCTCTCCCTAGTTTAGCGCACCTGGATCCAATGATGGCTCGTTAGGTCTAAGAAGAACATTGACATACTGAAAAGGTTGTTACTTCCACCATGGAGAGAACCAAAACATGCAGGATGCTGGCCCTCAAAAACCGACTTTGGGTACCCCTGAGATAGAACTAAGAGCTTCAAAATACTGTATTGTTTTACAAGGACTATGTCATGAATTCTGGTAAGAATGAGATGGTGGACCAGGAAAGGCAGACACAGGAACTAGACAGACAGGCTGACATCAGGTGACACAGATGGAGTAACAAGGGACAGCTGGGAACAATCAATGGGTAGGCAGGGCAACAAAGGAAACTAAATCCTCGCAGATTAACAGAGTGCTGATAACAGCACTCTATTTTACATAGTGTCTTTTGTAAGACACTTTATGCTCAGTGTCTTACAAAAGTGAGATGCTGATCATAAAATTCAATAACCATTTGCAATTTCTTGAATAAAATTCTTACAAAAGTTATAAGCTATCCCACCCTGTAATTACTACAAAATGTAGAAGTTTTAATAGATATTTTTAAGTGTGTGACTGTGACATGTCCTTTACATTCATGTGATACTAGAAATACTATACAACTTAAATTTCTGGACCCAAATAAGTTGAACAATGCCACCCTGGGAATGTTACCTCCGCTTTAAGGCACACAGGTTCCATTATACATAGAATTGACACATCTGACAGTTTCAAATTTACAAAAGACTATTTATTAATTTATTTTTTTTTTTTAAACCAGTTCTTGATTAAAAAAAAAAAAAAAGGAAAAGAAAACTACAGTAGATAAGGTTCCCAGTAGAAGAGACCGCTCTAAGGACAGCATCCAAACACAGCAAACAGAAACCCTTCGAAACACAAACTCAGGAATCACAGCACACAAAAGAGGAAGACATTGTCACCACACCAGCACTGGACCTCAGCACTACAAACAGAAAAAATAAATGCAACTACCTTAAACCTAATTCAACAGAAGAAAAACAATGTCAGCCCAAATAAATAAACAGTTATATAAAGAATCAAAAGGGCTGGAAACAAAATAAATAATAAAAAAAACAGAAAATACAAGTTAAAAATATCAAAACCAGGTGTGGCCCCTGGCTAGGCCGCAGCAGGAGGCAAACTGGGCACGCCGATGCCGCACCCCAAACACCGCTTTGATTGGGGCGTGTGACATCACCACAGTCCGAATCTGACTGATAACCGAGGAAAGAGCAGCAATGGTCCAAATATGGGGAGACCTATGAAAGTCAATTAGTCACCGTTTCAAACAAAACTGCAATAAACAGGAGCATTAACTCCTTACCTGCCGATCCACACAAACACACAAAATGAGGAAGAGGAGGAGAGAAGCACAGTGGCGTTTTACCCATGATCTCACATAAATTTAGATTTTCTGACAAAGATCAGCGAGAGAGGACAACTACCACAGGAAATCAAAGTAGCATGCCCACACTTGGTGATTTGTTGCCGTTTTACCGCTGGAACCCACGAGACGCAGCCACACTGTGGGAGCACGAGGAAGACATGTGTCCGACTAGACCAGCGCTTCTCAATTCCAGTCTTCAGGCCCCCCTGCTCTGCATGTTTTAGATGTACCTCTATTCCAGAACAGCTGATTCAAGTGATTGCATGACCATCAAGTGCTACAGAAGCCTGTTAATCACCCACATATTCAATCCAGGTGTGTGGCATAAGGGAAACACCTAAAACATGTAGGGCAGGGGGGCATGAGGACCGGAATTGAGAAACACTGGACTAGACACAGCGGCTTCTTATAGACCACGCCCACTTTGCCTAAATAGAACTTCTCAGCTGGACACAAAGTAATTGGAGTAATTGAGGAAAAAAAAAATTCAATTTGTTTCTGGTTTATTAATTCCGTTTTGGAAACATGTCTCTGTGGAAAAGTTTTTTTCTTAAAGCATTTTCTCACTTCTGCACTTTTACACATCTAGCTCAGTCAACCATTAAATTATGGTGAAGCTCCTTGCTTTGGTCAGACCTTCATGTCTAACAAAAGAAACATCATGTTTGCATCTTCCTGCAGTAAGCCAGCAATGTTAGGAGTATTATCTGTTAACCCAGCCATCCAGGTCCTGGTAAACCTTCCTGGTTGGTAAACTGGGGTGCTTAAGGCAGATCTGACAGAGTCTTTCTCTCCAGTCGGTGTAGGTTTTAATCCGGTGTGTCTTGTGCCACTTGAAGTACTCCTCATAAGCTTGCTTGTCTGCAGCCACATGATTCAGGTAAGCAGCCAGTTCTACTACACTCTTAAAATCAGCTACATGGATGAAGGAATGAGGCGGAGCCACTTCCTCATAGGTGGGCCTGCTAGGGCCAAGAACTACTGGAATGGTCCCTGCTTGGAATGCATTCTTCCACAGCTTCTCACTGATATAGTCTTTTGCCTCTGAGTTTTCAAAAGACAAGTAGAATAGACATTTAGAGATGGTGGGCAGCAACCTATCATTTGGGAGAGGCTTCTTCTTCCACTTTCCATACACCTGGATGGGGATGTATTTCTGCAGACTTTGGTAAACATCAACACGGGTCTGGTTGGGCTTCGATTTGCTAACCAACCAGCATGCAAAGCAGGAACGCTTTAAAGCACTTTTAAAACCTTCTATTCCTGCTCCTGGAAGGATCTCTCCATAAGGAATGGTAACATCCGCGTCCCGTCTATAGCTCATTGTCCAATTACAGACACCATTAAACCGCTTGACATTTGCATTGTTGACTGGAGGCTTCATGGATAGCCACACCCAGCCCTGGGCCGTTGGCCGAGGCAGGTGCATTGGCAGAGCTGACGCAGTGCTGCTTAACTCCTGGTGGTGGAATACAACCACATCTGCAGTTGGGTAGGCGGTTCTGTCATCAGTGAGGAAACAGTGGCCAATGCCGTACATCTCCAAACATTTGTTCCCACTAAGACTGTAGGACCGTCCGAATGGCCAGTGCCACAGCAAGATGTTGAGATTCTTCTGAGAAGCAGGCGCAGGGTACTGCTGCACGTAAAGTATTTGGATGACCGAGTTGTGATAAAGCAGCAGTGGGAGGGAGCTGAGGAGGAGGAGGATGACAGTGAGGAGGAACAGTGGTCTGAGCCACCATGCCACCATGGCTGCTGAGGGTGATCTATGTCGAAAGGTCACAATTTACTGGAATGGAACACTTGAATGGAAGGAAGAGTGAATCAGAGAGATTATATTCTCACATGTTCATTGATGCTTAAACAACAGAGTAACCTACATCAACAACAGAAACGTCCATACCACTGACCAGTTCCAGGTCAGTGGTAGCTGACACAACCAATCCTTGATGTTTTAAAGACTTATTTCAGACAACAAATTATTCTGGTTATAAGTATGTGCTGGATCCAGGGTCTGGAAGAAGAAGCCTCTCCCAGATGATAGGTTGCTGCCCACCATCTCTAAATGTCTGTTCTACTTGTCTTTTGAAAACTCAGCGGCAAAAGACTATATCAGTGAGAAGCTGTGGAGGAATGCCTGTTCCATACATGTTTTCATTATTGGTGCTGCTAATTAAACACTAAAGAGAGCTGAATAGATTGAACAGTGGAAATATAATGTATCTTGGTTATTTTGATCTAAGAGCACATTTCTTAATTCTCCTTATTGTGTGTCACACCATCAAGACCAATTGTAAAATGAAACTGACAGGTTACATATTTGATACTTGCTCAGAGCTCTTTTTGATAAAAATTCTTAATTTAAAACAGACACACATAGTAACAGCTTCCAGAACTAAATTTATAGCTCAGCTAATTTTTGCTAGTAAATAAAATCAAGAGTTCGATGGAGACAATATGGCTTACCTTCCAGAGATGTGACTAGGCAGCAGGCGCCTTGCTGGCAGATTATAGCATATTCCTCCTCTGGTAAAGGAAATCCTGCCTACAGAGACTTTTTGACTCATCTTTTGCTACACCCTCTCAGTTTCTCGTGGTGTACCCGTCTTTTTACATCCTCTATATCTGGTCAACAACACTGACTGTCACAGTCTTTGTAGTGTTTTAAAACAGTTTATATCTTTATATGTCAGTATCACATAAAATTTGTGTTATTTGGTTTTTCTATTTATTAATTGTGTTATTATATACAGTGGTATGAAAAGGCTTTTGGTCCATTCAGTTATGTTGTTTTTGTCTTTTTTCAACTTTTATTAAAGGATAAAAGCTATCCAAAACATGCTGAAGTATTCTTACTTTACACATTTAGAAGTTCTGGGTCATTAAACAGTATAACTACATTAAACTGTAGTGGTAGTGAAATGCTATCCTTCTTCAGGACCTAGAATTTTGTTTTCGACCAGAAAACCCTGAAGGAGAATGTTAGTTTTTTAACTTAAGTATATGCATACATGGTTTGCTTGCAGTATGACAGTGCAAGTCATCCTTGCATTGCAATGCACAGTCTCTCTTGAAAATGCAGGTTATTAAACCACTCACGCAAGATGGAATTTAAGCAATTATGAAAAGAGCAATTTGAAGAACTAAAATTTCCCCACAGTGTTGTAAAAGACTGCCAGTTACCATAAACACTTGTTGCCAAAGCAGCATGACCAACTTTTAGGTTATAGTTACATTTTAACACATGGCCAGTTTTCTTGTAGATAAAAAATCTCTTTGGAAACTGTTTTTTCCATTTACTTAGGTTATCTCACTCTAATATTTAAAGGTATTTAATGATCTAAAGCATTTAGCAAAAAAGCAAAAACTGATGAAATTCAGAAGAGATTAATACAGTTTTTTTTCCGCGTCGTAAGAGGATAGACAAAACCTTGGCAGTCCCTGCAGCACTTCTGACTCATGCCACCCACTTTCACAAGTTGTAACTGACTTGTGAAATAGCTCGAGCACCTATTCTTTTTCAGAATTACTGGCACTCTACATCGTTACTGATTTATCTTCATGCATCTGCCCTTCACTTTCCTGTTCTTGCCTGTGCTGCAGAAGTAGCGAACACTGAGTTAAACGACTGCTGAAAAACACAAATTACAGCACAACTACTGAAAGCTGCAGTTTAGCTCCAGGGTCTGCATGTATTTGAAAGCCAGAACACAAAATGATTGAGGAACTCTGCCTGTGTCCTGCAGCTACAAACTTCATTTCTGTGTCTTCTATGGAGATGATACTTGGTTTTCATAATCTCTGTGGACTTTGTTTTAAGGTTTTGGTTTCCTGTGTTGTGTATCATGTTCTTGTTTACCTAGGTCTGTTTGGTTCTGCTCTTAACCCTTTTGTTCATGAATTATAATCCTTTGTGACAGGATTAGTTTCCAATTTTTTTTAAATTTTCTAACCCTAAAAAAAGATAGAATTTTTTTTTTATAAAGATTATTTTTTAATTATTTTTTTAGGTAATCAATTGTAATTTTCTCCAAATACAAAGTTGATATTTGAAAAATACATCAGTAGTATTGTTCTTTAGGGGTTGTCTGACATCACAATATATTTTTTTTACCTGCAAGAGTCAGTAGAAGGAGGGACAGGGTAGGTTGGTATGCTTTTTTGTCTGTTGGCCATATTGGATTTAACAAAAATAATTTCTTGCCTTTGCAGCTGATGGCGAGTAGTTGATAATGTATTTTATGACGCATGAGTGTCCACTTTAGTGGTTTGTGTGGATTTATAACATAAAAATCCACAAGGAGCACAAGAAAATGGCTTTTGGATAGCTGTCCACTGTAGTGACCACTATACATGAAAGGGTTAATTTAACCCTGAAAGCTTTACCCTACCACAGGAGCTATGTGTGGAGTCCTGCAGCTCTGTTCCATGCGATCTTCAGTATGCCGGCCGCATGCTGCCTGAGAACACTGAGGTGTCTGGCCTCAGTGTTCTCAGATGTTAATGGCTTTACTTTGTTGTGTGGGCATCTGCCTGGATAATTTGGGTTTCTGTTTTGTCAGTTGGTGATATCGATCTTGTTTTCTAGATGTCTGTCTTGCTGCCATCCCAAATTGTTTAAGGGGTTAGCTGTCATGAGTGGGCTATATTGAGAGTCAGTTGATCTCCTCAGGCCCCACCCTCCCTCATTAAACAAATACATATAAGCTAATATGTTTATATTCAATAAGCATTCAATTTATACTGCTTGGATTTTGAAAATATACCTGAAAGTAATATGGTCAAAACTAAAACTTGCCTAATAATTGTGCACACAGTGAATTCTCTTGATTTCTTTCTTTCAAACTTCAAGGGTTGTTTCTTGGCATAACTGATTTATTTTTTTGTGAGTAGATGGGGATCTCTGCGGTAGCTGGTGGCAGATTTCTTGTCAGTGGTGAGGACTCTGAGTGTGTGTGTGCGTGTGTGTGCATGTGTGTGCTTGTTATAGGGCCCAAAACCCAGCCCCCATATGAAGAGGTGCTGTTTTGGGGTTAGGTGCTAAGTTTTGGTGCTAAGACTGAGTTTCAGTCCTGTTTATTCATACCCTATTGTTTAATAAATAACCTGCTGTAAGTTGGTCCTTATTTGTAAACTAAAATACTACAATAAATTGTAAAACAAACAAACAAACAAACAAACAAAAAAACAGGTACATGTTCTCTGTACCTGTGATTACTGCTTGGAAGGCACCACCTCATCACAAGTGCAAAGCCATGATTCGTGCTATAAGAGCATTTCAGTCAAATAATTAAAAAAAGAGACCAACTGACTGCTTACCTTTCAAAAGCTACATTACATACTGCTGGCTCATGTACAGACCTTCAGTTGTATTCTAATTCTAAAAGGATCCTCCACATATAAAGTCCATAATAACCAAATTCTATTGTACATCAGAAAACTGATTGGTCCACATGTTACCACCAGAGCACTTTACTGGTGTTTCCTGGATGTTCTTACTGTACCATTTTGTTTGCTTTTAAGAGTAAAACTTTCCTTTTAAATGATACTGCTTGTTAAGGTTAGCTACAGCCTCAAAATATTGCACACATGCTAATAGCATACATTTTTAATTTTCCAAAATATCTTCCCTTACAAAAAGTCCAATATCTTGAGGAATCCAGAAATGTAATGAAGACATGTGAATGCTATGTAATGATGGACAACATGGAAAAAAGACATTACCCTTGCACACAACATGCAGCTGGGATAGCCAAACTGATACAAAAAACTGCAAACATAGTCATGGGACATGCACTACATGTGTTAACTACACACAGTGTGGTGGCATATGTAAACTCAGAGTTTCACCATGACAGCGTTGAGACAACAAAGACTTTCCAAAGTCCTGGAAGCTCCAAATATTTCATTCACACATGCAGGCACAAGCATGGCAGACTGTTTTTCAGAAGGAGAACCACATGAGTGTGAAGAGCTGGTGGCAAAGACAGAGAAGGTAAGATGCAAAAATGTCTGCAGGTTACACAGATTTGGCCATGGTGTGTACCTTGGAGGAGGAATTAAATGACAAACTGACACTAGAAAAGATGAAAAGATGCCAAAAGGGGGCGTCGCCTGAAGAGAAAACGTGGAAGCACAGAGGCGCCACTGAAACAAATGGATGCTGGAGGGGCCCAGACGACAGGTTAATTCTGCCCCCTGGGAAAAAACAGGAGCTGTTTCAGGAGGCTCATGGGGTCGGACATGTGGGGACTAAACAGATGATGCACAACCTTAAAGAATGGTGGAACCCCTACATGCTTGACATGGTGAAACATTTTGTGAAAAATTGTGAAATATGTGGACAGTTTAACCCTAACAAAACTTTAAATCCCCAACAGGGACCGTTTCCTCCACTTACATGTCCATTGAAAGAGATTGTGTTGGATTTTACAGACATGGTGAACACAGTGCAAGGCAAAAGATATATGCTGGTTTGTGTTGATGCTTTTACAGGGTGGCCAGAAACCTTGCCAGTAGCAAAAGAGGACAGTAAAACAGTGATAAAATGTCTAATCAACCATTACATCCCCAGGCACGGTTTCCCAGAGAAAATCAGGTCAGACAGTGGAAACCAACTCACTCCCGTTTACCCAGGAGTCAGGTAAATAAGATGTCACTTACCAGGCAGGGAAGACCCCCTAAAAGAGATCCAAATTAACCTCCTGACACCACCAAACAACGAATCTGAAAGTGAGACTTTCTCTGAACAAATTAATGATAACAATTCAGGCTTTTTAGATAAACAAACTGGGGGTGTGATTACTTTTGACTATTCTAAATTGACCCCTGCTGATGTGATCATGTTAGCAATAGATTATACAGGAACCAATTTGGGGTTAGACTGGTTAACTGCAACAGTGCGAGAATACCGAATGTCTAATTGTGTGGCCTGCGCAGCTGGACGACCTAGAATGTACTGTATACTGAGCCCGCTCCTTTAATTCTATCTGACGTTTGGGGTTTTAACTGCTTGCTCGATATGACTAAATTTAAACAGCCCTCCAGATGTGAAACCTTAACAGCTTTATTTCCTGCAATTAACAACAAAACCCGAATGGTGCCCATTATTCCAGTTAAAGACAGTTTATTTTTCAATTTTACAACAGGTAATCTCAATGTAGGCCGGATTGATGGAAGTTGGTGTAAGATCACCCTCCCAGGACACTGAATAGGTAGAGATGGGATATTTTATCTGTGCGGGGGAAAATAAACTATTTGTGAGAATAGAGACAGACATGAAAGGTGTTTGTGCTATGGTCAGACTTAGAGCCCATGTCATAATGGTAGGAGAACAACAACCCCTGAATGACAGCATCTCCTCACGAGTAAAGCACAGCGTATTTGATCTTACCACAAATTCACCCACTTATATTGATAGCATCGGCGTTTCCCGGGGAGTTCCAGATCAATACAAACGAGTGGACCAGGTTGCCACAGGCTTTGAGAGTATTTTCTTATGGATCACACCCAACAAAAATGTAGACAGTATCAATTATATTCATTATAATGTGCTAAGGTTAACTAATTTGACTAGAGAGGCCAATTGAAGGTTTATCAGAACAGTTAGCCTCCACCTCGTTGATGGCTCTTCAGAACAGAATAGCACTGGATATGTTACTAGCAGAAAAAGGGGGTGGGTTGTGCTATTTTTGGTGATATCTGTTGTGTCTTTGTGCAAAATCATACAGCGCCAGATGGAACGGTGACCAAACTCTGGAAGGACTTAAGGCCCAGAGTAAAACCATGCAAGAGCAGTCTGGAGTGGTGTGCTGGGATGCGAGACTGCAGGCGCCTTCCGCGATTGGTGGACCAATTTACAGCTGAAACGCCACACTGAAGCTTCATGGGCACTGTCGGGATTTCCTAGCGAGCTGCGCCGCCTCTGCATCTGGACACACCCAGAAACTGATTTGACATTGATAGGTCTTGCTATAAAAAGACTGCTCTGATTCAACTTTATAGATCTCATTAAAATTCAGTCTTACTGAGTTTTTACAGTTACCTGTTCATTTGATTTTACTATTAGCATCATATTGTACTTAAACTGAATTTTTGCCTGCAATGCTGATTTACTTCATTGATTTGCAAATTTAAAATGTGCTCGTTTTATATTCTGTGCCCTTAACATTTCTTGTAATTTGGTAACTTTGCATCCTTTCACAGCCATTAACTTCTTCACTGCTATTTTCACATTTCAGTGTTTAAAGCCTTTTGACCTTTCAAATAGGGATCTTCACATTTCTTTGTTTACATTTTCTATGTTTACGTATTATCTAACATTTATTAATTTTAAAGTTTATCTTATTAATTTTTGGTTTATTAAACCCTGCATATGAACTAACATTTATTCATTTTGCATTTTAGCAACTATTACTCAGTTTACATTTTATTAAGATTTACAGTATTAAATTAACGTTTTACTCAATTTACATTTTATTACTCTAACATTTTACTAAGTGATTTTTAAATCTCGTCTTAAATTTCAAATATTGTTTTAATATTTTATTACCATTTATGCATTTTTACCATTTTATAATGTCACAATTTATTAACATCCACATATTATTTTAAAAAATTGCACTCATTTATAGTTCATTAACCTTCACATTTTCTTCTAACAATTAAACTTCCTTTAAGATTTTATTATTTTTTAATGTTATTGTTTAGCCTGTAAAAGGGACATTGTGATTTCGATCCACCGCCTCGGAGGCGTGGGGTGCCCTATCTGTTTCACCCCCAATAAAGGGAAATGGAAAACAACAGCAAGGTTGGAAGACAAGTCAACATCGGTAATGAGCCTCGGGGGATGTTTCTGGATAGGGGTAGTGTCTACTCAGGATGGCCCTCCTTTATTGTGTGGTCTCTTTGAGACCAAAAGGGGGAGTTGTGGAGATGCAGAGACTGAATCTTGTTTCACTCCCATCTTCAAGGACATCATCATACTTTTACACAAAGGAATTTGTAGAAATAGAAACTTAGGTGACGCAGACCATCGGATGACCACTGAGCGTGTTCTTAGATCATAAGCAACAAATCTTCTCGTTTTTGATCAGATGCTGTATAGACTCGGTCACATTCACTTCTAGTCTGTGAGGGTAAGCGTCTCCTTTTTTTAGCGCTAAAAAAAGTAATAAAAGAAGTAAAGTCTGATTACTTTTGTTGGCTGATTTTCTGCTCCGTGTGCTTACACGTTTTTGGTCCATCAATTTATAAAACATTTATTTCACAACAATACTTTCTCCAAAACTTCGGGTCTTTCTCTTAACCTTGAAAAATGTGAGATAATGGCCATTAAGGACTGTTCCATAGCCTCAGTTGAAGCTATACCAGTTAAGAATGAGGTTGTTTATTTAGATATAAACATCATGAAGGATCAAATAGAAAGAAGCTCTCTAAACTTCGACCCGCTAATTCAAAAGACTAAAAAAAGACTTAATCAGTGGTTAGTTAGAGATCTTTCTTTGCGTGGCCGTATTTTGCTTACAAAGGCTGAAGAACTCTCCAGACTAATTTATGCTGCACAATCGTTAGACATTGACAATAAAAGTGAGAAGGAAATTGACAAACTTCTATTCAACTTTATATGGAAAAATAAGACTCACCATATTAAAAAATCTACTCTAATGAATTCATATAAAAATGGAGGACTTATCTGTTTATCTTTCTCTATCTTGAATAATACTTTTAAAATAAATTGGATCCGTAACTTTTTTTAATTCTCCAGGGTCTTTCTGGAATATTATACCTTTCCATATTTTCTCTAAATTCGGTGGTCTAAATTTCTTTTTAATTTGTAATTTTGATATAATGAAGCTACCAATTAAACTCTCTAACTTTCATCGGCAGGCCCTTTTATCATGGTTACTCATCTACAAGCATAACTTCTATCCTCACCAGTACTTTATTTGGAATAATAAGGACATCTTATATAAGAAAAAAATGATGTTTTTTGATTCCTGGTTTAATCGTAACATTGTTCTGGTTGACCAATTGTTTAACAGTGAGGTCTGTTGTTGAGTTATGTAGAATTTCTTTGTAAATTCAATTTTCCTGTCTCTCCTGGAGAATATGCGAAAGTTTTTGGTGCCATTTCTACAAAGATCATTATTCAGGCAGAAGCCAAGAGTCGATCATCAGTCTTCCATTCTATCTCCCATACATTCTCCTGTTGGCAAAATATGTCTGAATCATTTTCCTCATAACAATAATAAGTCAATCGGATCCCTGTTTCTGAAGGACATGACCTCTGCTCCTGTGGTTGTACATTATTGGAATCGCTTTCGTATTACTATGTCTTGGAAATTTATCTGGCTGCTCCCTAATCACTTCCTTCTCACTAACAAGGTAAAAGAAGTATCTTTTAAACTCATTCACCGAATCTACCCCGTTAAAGTCTATCTAAAGAAATTAAATTCTAACATTGATGTGAATTGTTCCTTCTGTGACGTTTGCCCAGAGTCGGTCACCCATTTGTTCTGGTTGTGTCCTCATTCTAAAGTATTTTGGCAACATTTTTGTAATTTTGTTGATTCCAAAATATCAGCAGGATTTCAGTTACATTGGAAAAATGTCTTATTCGGATTTCAACAAAATGGAGGAATGAATGTGAAGAGTCTCCTTATCAATTTAATAATTTTAAGGCTAAATTTTACCTAAATAAATGTAAATTTTTGAAGAAAAAAACAAACTTTTCAGTTTTTTTGATTGAACTTACACATTATTTATTAACAATTCAATCCTCAACTAACCAAAGAGCAGAATCAACAATATGGGCTTGCAATCAACTTGGACTTTTGGATTATCTTTTATGTTAATGCACTGTAACATCTGGCACATATATCACAATTTGTGCTATTTTCTTTATGCATATTTATTTTGACTGTCATTTTCTTGTCTTCATGCTTTATTTTATGCTCCCCCTGGTAAATTATTATTATTGTCTTTATGTGTACAATTGTACAATTGTATTGTTGTTTATTGTTATAAATAAAGTTTATTAAAAAAAATAAAAAATAAAAAAAATCACAGGGGTGGTGGGGTAGCCAAGCTACGGAGCCCCCTAGGGGGTATGGGGAATTTTTTTCTTTTGTGTTCTCTCGAAATACTTTTGCATTCCCTCCCAAAACCTTTTGCGTCCCCTTGAAATACTGCACTGATGAGTTATGCTGCATAATTGAATAGCCTACTGTAAGCCTTTCTTACGGTGGCTGCCATACTTTCTGCTTAATAGAAGGTTATATGAGGTTTTTCCATGAATGTTAATATCTCTTTGTGAAATATCTATCCCGGGGTAATCAGTCATCTGTCAGTTTTGATTGTGTCTCTGTTGTGTTCATAGTCTGAATGGTTTAAAGGGCTGCTTTCATGTGAAGCTCCATCTCAACATTAACAGACATAAA
>CAEGAD010019453.1:0-12660 GCA_903067055.1 Poeciliopsis paucimaculata
GACAATCAAGTTTTGACGTTCAACCTCTTTTGTCTGCGTGAAGAATCTGGACCCCAGTGCCTCATAGTGGCTTTATGAAACTTTTATTGGATGTTTGATTGGACAGACAATAGCCACTACAAGCGTTATCACAGATCCTTCCTGTTAGATTCCTAACAATCTCACCAATTATTCCCACAGCTGATATCTGCATGACTTCAGTGTGAATCTTCATCATTTCATTCCTCTGCATGCATCATCTGTCCTTTTTCTGTTGCTGTTCTGTTCTGTTCTGTTTATATTGAACTCCAGTAAAGCATCTTTGAGGACTAAAATAATCACTATATAAATAAAATATTATATCATCTGCCTATTTTAGCTGAGTTTTGGACGGCTGGTGCCTTTCGCCAGCAGTCATTGGACAAGAGGCAGCGGACACCCTGGACTTGTTACCATGACAACACAGAGATACAAAGGACAAACAACCAGAGGGTGACCGGTGAACCTCTCTGCCATGTTTTTACCCAGCATGCCTCACCATGATGAAGGAGTATCCGGTCCACAGCTGGCTCCAGTTGGGGGGACATCTTGGTGGCTCTCTGGAGTTGGGGTCATGCATGGCCACGGCAGCAGAGGGCGCCTCACACACTACGCAGCGGCTGATGTACTCCTTGATGATATCTCCACTGAATGGATGGTCTGGATGCGGCATCATCGTCGACAGCCAATAGGATTTGTCGTTTCGATTGGCGTATTTGCACTTTTTGGCCTCGCAGACGGAGAACGGCAAGGTGGAGAACACGGGAACGCAGGAACCGGCCTGACCTGGGAACATGCAGAGGATCGGATCACTGCGCTACAGCGTGGCCAAGCTGAGGAACCTGCTGGGATGAAGACCTGAGGGCGTCTGTAGAGTATCTACATCTCCTTACCCAGATCCTGGGAGTACGCCTTCTCCTGGCCCTCCAGGTACAGCAGGCTGTATCCAGTCCAAAGCAGATGCGTATTCGGCGGACATGTTGGTTCATTCATTGATTGGCTGTGTTTCACCAACAAGAACCCTGGTGTCATGCCTTCGGTTGGCCCCGGTGGACCTGGGTCTCCGGGGGGACCCCGATCACCTGTGATACGCAGAGAGCATGGCAGATGATAAACTCAAGCACTGATTGGTCAGGTTGTGTTTGGGCAACACTTTAAGGACCTGTGAGCAACAGAATGCGTTAGGACTTTGAAGAAGTTAAAGATTATGAATGTAAACAACAAGCCTTCCAAGATAAGGAGCAATATTAGGGCCAAAAATAAAACTATTCAGCCAAAGCACAGGAGGCTGTTTCCATTTCCTACTGATCTGATTAAAGATCAGCAGGAAATGAGCAACCAGCACTGACAAATGAGGAGGAGAGCACTATCTGAAGGTGAGACGTCTTACCTTTTTCTCCCAGAACTCCGTTCTCTCCAGGCCGGCCCGGCTCTCCCATCTGTCCTGGGAAACCTTCTCGCCCCTGGCGTCCCATTGCGCCATCAGCCCCAGGATCCCCCTTCATCCCTGAAGAACATTGTCAACCATCAGGAAAATCAGATGCAATCAGATCCAAACTGGCCTTCCAGATCGAGTTCCTCACCATTTCCACCGTTGGGCCCAGTTTCGCCCCTCAGGCCCCGATCTCCTCTAGGTCCAAGGGGGCCAGGTGGCCCTGTAGGGCCCCTATCCGGTGGGCCAGTTATGACTCTGCCTTTCTGCCCCTTTGGACCGTCTGATCCTTTGCATCCAGGCCTTCCTTTGGGCCCTGGGCGACCTGGGTGACCCCTCGCACCTTGTTCTCCAGGGATACCCAGGAAACCCGAGTCGCCTCTCATACCTGATCAGACAAACATTTATTAGTCGGCTTTAACCAATCAGGGTGAACCATAATGTTTGGTTTATCCTGACTGTAAGCCCGGTCCATCTGAGATCAGCCAGCATCAAGGAAACAAGCTGAAAGTCTGAAACAATTTGGCACATTGTCACTTGACCCGCTATTGGCTGTTGTTTGTGAAGCAGCCAGTCGAAGAGTGCCATTTGTTTTTTCCTCTGTGCTGATTGGCTGTACCTGCAACACTGAAACTCCCAGAACAACCAACCTGGGGCTGGTTAGAGTTTTGGGGTTTAGGGCAGGATAGTGGAACCAGTCATCTGTTGTCTAAAGATGTTGATTAGTCAACCTGAAAGTTCAACTTGATCCTCACAAAACAGACGAACTGAGAACTATCAGGATTTATGACTTAACTTCACCTTAAACCTCTGAAGACTCAGATTTCTCCCAGTTTTCCCTACAGTTTCTCCATTCAGCTTCATAAGAACCAGCGCCAGAACGTCAGTGCTGATGCTGTAAGCAGTCTGACCTTTGGGCCCTTGGTTTCCAGGGTTGCCTGGTGGTCCGGGTGGCCCCGGATATCCACGGCGTCCTTTTGGCCCCAAGTACCCTGGATCACCGGTGTCTCCTTTGTTCCCACAGTTTGGTGTATTTGGACCAGGATCTCCCATATCACCAGGACAACCTGCAAGCTCAGCGCCAGGTGAGTGTCAGATTAGATTCAGACTGAAATTCCTTCAAGAGGAAAAGTTAAAAGTAACGCCATTACTGACCTGGATCTCCATCTGGGCCCATGTCACCGGGATCCCCATATGGCCCTGGCTTTGGGTTTTTACAGTTGTCTCCAGGTGGACCCGGCGGTCCATTATCACCTGGAGGCCCTGTAAGACGAACACACAGGTGGACCGTTTACGGTCAGATTTGGTCTGACGCAGCATGAATTCATTTGTATTACGAGTCGTTGGAAACCTTTGGGTCCCATTGGGCCTTTCGGTCCTGGTGGGCCGATCTTGGGTGGACAAGGAGGACCTGGAGGACCTGGAGGACCTTTAGGGCCTGGAGGGCCCTTTTCATTTTTACCCTTGTCCGGACATACACCTGAGGATGACCAGCATCAAGAGGAATTTTTGAGAAAACCACAGAAAGTCCAGTAACTAAATGAGACTTAAATAAGAAGCAACCTGTAATAACATGTAGCCCAGTGGTAAACTGAGGTTTCTGTAATGTTAATAGAAATCTTACATAGTTCAACACAGGACACAAATATATTAAAAGAAAACCTTTATTTATTATTGCATAGCATTGGATAGCTATGGATTTCATTTTCTTGTTTCTGAAATAAATACACTAGTATTTTCCTTTACATTAATATTTAAATTATATAAAGGGTGAAGATAGCTATTAGGTCATTTACTTACTTAGTAATTAAAACTGTGCTGTTTGTAAATCGACTCAGAGCATTATTTTATGTAAATATTGCAATTGAAAGAAGCATAAGTGTGACGTAAGAAGCGCTGTGGCTTTTATTTGGCTTTGCCAGTTGATTGGTCACTGAGACAGTCCGCTCGGTGCGTGACTCGTGATTGGTTGAGAGGAGAGGAGGCGGGAGGAAGAAGGAGAGGAGAACCGTGATGGTGGAGACCGGAACGGAGGCGCCCGAACAAGAAGTGAAGACATACAGACTCCAGGGAGAGAAAACCGGAACAAACACGGGAGAAAGGACGGAGTTCAGGAGAAGTTGGAGGAGCTTGGTGGACGCGAGGGGGAGGAGACGAGAGGAGACAGACGGAAGGAGACGAGCTTTGAGCTGAGCTAAGTGAGCTAGCCGCTACTTTTGTGCTGCGTTCAATGACCGTCGGGAGGACGAAGGAATTTCAACGCTCTCAATGTTTATTTCCTCTGAGATTTTAACTCCTCGTGTTTTTCCTACCAGACCTGCAGAGTTTTTCTACTCTCCCGGAGGTCGTGAGTAACAAGCTGACTGCATTACATTTGTTTAGGACTGTATGTTGATATAATTGGACATTTCTCGTTGTGCCCTGGGTTTGGGAAAAGGTCGCCATTAATATTTAATTAGTTGTGCCTTATGTAAAGAGGCTAATGTTCTATAAATCTTAAGGATCTTTCAACTATAAAGTTACAGTGGTGACTAAATATGTTTTCTGTTACGTTAGTTTAATACAGTTAGGCTTAATCATTTTGCCTAAAATTCAAATGTTTCTCTGGGTCATATTTGTCATAAACTGGGTCATTGGGGAACCCAACCATCCTCTATTTCAGTTTTCTGCATAAAATGGCTAAAGGTGACACATCTGTCTCAATATCATCTGCATAGACAAACTGTCCCTCTGAGGTAAAACCCGGTTCTGGTCGAGTTCAGAGTTTTGACACCCATGATGTCCAAAACCGTGTTTTTGTGTTAAAATGTCCAAAGTTGACAGGAATTATGGCCTGGCAGTTCTGTTATTGAAATACATTTTCCACAACACAACTCCTACTGTGATAAAAACTCTGGGAAGAAACATGATTCTTCCCAGGATATTGATGTAAATATGCATACAGTTTGAGTGAAAGGCGGTGGCGATAAATGCATAAACTATAAAACTATCTCCTATAAGCATATATTTTAGGAATAAATCTGCTTCGCCAGTGAAATGCTCAGAGCGTTTCACTGCAGGATTTTATTTTCCTAAAATCATAAACAAGAAAGGCTTAGCCTGGCGGTGGGGCTAGTGAAGCATGGCGGGCCGCCAGGCTTGTAATACACTGGGGGAAACCCCGGAACAATCTTTACAATACTGGTTACATTTAAGATCTATTTAAATAAATATTAACTAGAAAGAATGGTAACATTTGTTTGGTTACAAAATATTCTTATAGTACAAAATTAAACTATTTATTTATAATTTTTTTTGTTTTCCTGAGTTCTCCCATTTTGTTTTGCTTTGCTGGTTTTAAATGGTTATCAGTGTGTGTGAATGTGCGTAGTAAGACAGTTGGAGGACGTTTATGGTTTTAATGCTGCGGGGATCAGAGCACCTCCTACAGACCCGGAGCCACGCGCTGAGGGAGCGTGCTGAGAAGCGTAAACCTCACATTAAGACTACTCTTCATCAGGATGTAGATGCGCTCAGAGACTCTTCTGTACCTGAAGTTCAGGATTCTGAACCATTACTGCCAGTAAACCGGCTCTGCTGGAACCTTCCAGAGGAACCGGTTTGAGTGAGAGGTGGCGCCGAGCCAGTTCAACTGTGAAGCGTTCCTGATAAACGGCGCTCAGCCTGGTGGGGAGCCGTGGAGCCTGGCAGCCCGCCAGGCTTACGATACACTGGAGGAAACTCTGATGTTCCCAGACAGTTTGAGTTTAGATGAAGCTGCTGCAGGAAACGTCTCTGGTTTAATCGCCCCAGGATCAAAAACTCTCCTTAGTGGGAAACTAGCAGGTGGGAGCCCCGAACCCGACCCGGTTCTGCACCAACTCCTCCGAGTTTGGTTCATGTTCAGACATGAAGAAGTTTCTTCAGGAGGCTTGATGTTGAAATTAATCAGGTTTAATGTTGGAGGAGGACGTCAATCAAACCAACTGGACTCAAAATACGAAAGAATTTTGATCAAATCATGTTTCTGTTTCCAAGGATGGAAGTAAAAACTCCAGATTTTGTCCTGAACTGCATGTTTTCTCTAGACGTGCGAGTCTTATGAGTCGAACCCAATCCTTCCTGCTGCGCTGCAGAGGAGCATACACCAGCGGGGTCAGAGGTCATAGGGGTCAGATCTGAACCGCACAGGAAGTTTTTCCCCTCCAGGGGCTTTTTGTGGCTCTAGTGTCCCTTATATGACAGTAGGCCGACAGGAAGGCATGCGGCAAATATCGTCAGGTCCGGGAGTCGAACCCGCGACGGCCGCGACCAGGACTAAAGGCCTCGTCCAAATGTGGGTTGTGCTATCCCCTACGTCACCACAGCACGCCGACCACACAGGAAGTTATCAGACAACACAGACTAGAACATTTCCTTTCCTGAGTGATGAAGAGGAAGATTTCAGCTTCATCATGTCTGCATGAGCAGCAGCAGGCGTTTGTCTCTGAGCAGACGGCCTGTCGACCTTTGACCCTTTTTTTACAGATTGATCAGGTTTAAAGATCCTTAAAGTTAGTTTCAGGCCCATTTTCCTTCCCACAATGCGCTGGGGTCAGCTCTCCATCCAATCCAGTAAAGCTATATTTACACCCAGAGACAATTACAACGGCGCAGAGAGGCCCGGGTCCCTCCAGAGGACCCGAGGTCCGCCGGAGGGCCCAGGGTCCGCCGGAGGGGCCCGGGGTTCACTGGAGGAACCGGGGTCCGTCGGAGGGGCCCGGGAACCGCCAGAGGGGCCCGGGAACCGCCGGAGGGGCCTGGGAACCGTCGGAGGGGCCCTACCGGTATCTGTGGCTCCCTCACCGTACCCAGCGATTACCTGCCATGGACGACACGTTAATGATGGTTCCTCCTTCCTTGCCAAACTCTTTGCTCATGTGCTCCAGGGCCAAGTAGGTTCCCTTTATCACTGAGGTCTGCAGATAAAGCAGAGAAGAAGAAGAAGCGGTTAAAGTCGGCGCCGTTGGGACAGGAAGTCATGAAAGGCGACACTTCTGATAAGAGGCGATACCAGAGGCTGCGGTTTCCTCAGGAAGCCGTCAGCAACGACAAAAACAACATCGAGCTGCTGATACAATCAGCAACCAGAACACAAGGTGGAAATTTATAGAAAACACTTCAACTGAAACAAGTCAGACATTCTGCCTGCTCAGATGACCTCTGACCTGTGGGTACACATTCTGGAATCCGGATCCAAAACCACCAAAGTTCAAAGAAAAACCTGAGTAGACGTTGATCTGAAGAGGAAAAGAGTCTGCCAACATGGAGCCAGCAGAAATGAAAACCAGAACAGAGGTCAGAGGTCAGGCCTCCATTGCCACCCTTCTCAGTTTTTCCAGAACATTGTGATGATCCTCCAGACGTCTGGAAAACATTGTGGGAAAAGCTGAACGTTTGGACAGTGAGCGACCCGTTTCATCGGCCTGGAAGGACCGAAACCAGCAGGGAAGCACGGTGGTGGCAGCATGAGGATCGGGAATGTTCCACTTCTTGGGAGTCATTCTGCTGAAGGAGAACGAGTGACAACCAGAACCAGGAAGTGATCCAAAACAGAGCCCACCTCTGAAAAACAGCATGGAGGCTTTGCAGTGGTCTAGTCAAAGTCGATGCTGTGGCATGACCTTAAGAAGGTCAACAGAGCTGGAACCAGGACCAGGACCAGAACCAGTGGAGCCAGAAGCCTTCAGAATGAGCTCTCAGGTTTCCAGGTTCTGATCGGCTTGGTGCCGGAAGAGGAAACGCTTTATTGAAACAGGAAGTGATGAAATGGATCATTTCTAACTGCGGTTTATTTATCGTTTCTTCACTGAAGCCCAGAACAGGAGGAGTTCCTCTGCAGAGAACCGAAGAGCGGGCCGAGTCAAGGTTCTGATCCCAGACGTTCATCCGGGTTCTGGGTTTGAGTCTGAAGGTCCAAATTATTCTCTCTGAACTCCACACCCAGAAGGTCCAACAGAACATCTTCAGGTTGTTTTGGACCAGGAGGTTCTCAGCCAACCAGTCTGAGCGAGACGCTGTCAGAATCTCCCAGAAATGGATCAGAACCAGAAGGTTCTGAAAACACCAAGGTGTCAAAGCCCAGTCCAGGAGGGCCGGTACATCTGCTGCACCACCTGGACAGAATGATTAGGTCATTAAGGTTCAGGTCCTGGTTCTGGTCCAGGTCCGGGTCCGGGTAAGGTAGCCGTTCCCTCCCAGTGTTTTGTACCTGAGGTTCATCTAAAACCTCCAGGTCTGCAGTAAGCGGTCCGACCCGGTTCTAGTGATGGTTAAATGTCATTTTACAGAAATGAGCTGCTGAAAGAGTTCAGAACCATGGATCAGAACCAGCCAGAACATCCAGTTTGGACTTTTCATTCTGACAGTTTTATTTTGTTCAGAGTCGGTTCTGTTCAGCTCCGGTTCGGCCCAACTGGCTGTATTTTTACGTCTCTTTTCACGTTTGTGTTTTTTATGAGTGATGCCTGATGCTGATGGTTCTGCCTACTTCCTGCTGGCTGTTGGGTCCTAAATGTCCCTAAACGTGACATCAGAGCTGCGATGTGTGTGAAACATCCTGATGCTTTTAGCTGTGACTGGATCAGCTCTTATTTTACAAACATGTTGTCTAAAATCCCATGTTATGCAGATGATGTGATGTTTCTAAATGTTTGTTCTGGTTTTCCTTTAAACGTTTAAATGGATTCTAATTCAGGATCGGTTCGGCTCCTGCCGTAAAATCGTTCTGGTGTTGGTAGTTTGTGACACGGGTCACCTGCCGGTTCTTACCAGGTTGACCTGGATGGTTTTCTCCCAGTTCTTCTCGTTGTTGATGCCGGCGTTGTTGATGACGATGTCCAGGCGTCCAAACTGGTCCACCGTCCTCTGGAAGGCGTCTGTCCAGGGAGACAGAGATGGTGATGCAAATGTCACTCCAACGATGGGGGTATGAGGGGAGCGGGGGGCAACAGGAGGCATTGCTTGCTTTAGTTTGTTTGTTTTAATTGTTTAGTTTTTAGCTGCAGTGAGTTATAATCATGGCAGCAAACCAACAACAATCCAAACAGGTTGGACTAATGCTGCAGGATGCAGGTAATGTTAGCTAAATGATGCTAATGCTAATGTAACATTTAGGCTACTAATGTGATCCATGTTCTGGTTGCACTGACTGGAGAAACTTTTTGTTTTTGTTTGTTTTACTTTTGTTCTTTAGGCTCCAGCAGCAGCTGGATCTAAACTGGGCGAATTAAATGATGCTAAAAATCTTATCTGAAGACCTGATTTATGGGTTTACTTGTAAAAATCTGACATTCTGAGGTCAAAGGTCAAACCTGAAACTGACCTGAAAAGGATGAGAGCAGATTTATCCAACCCGGTTCTAGTGATGATTAAATGTCATTTTACAGAAATGAGCTGAAGATAAGAGTTCAGAACCACGATCAGAACCGTGCCCTATTGGACCAGAAACCAGTGGATGTTTTCTCCTTTTCAGCCTTAATTAATGCATAATAAACAGTTATTAACGACTGATGAACTCGTGTAAAGCGGTTCTGCTTCCTGGACTCCGGGCCTCCACAGTACGGGCTGCGGTTTCAGGCGGAGCCAGTACACTCGGCGCCGGAGGGAGGAAGGATAACGACAGGATGTTTGGCATCAAGGGCTTGATTATCTGCTCGGTGTAAATAGCTCCAGGGGCAAACCTGAGGTGGGAAAACCAGCAAGTAGCAACATCTGCAGCATTCCACCGTAAGACAGCAGCCGGTTCCTGGATCGGGTCCGATCTGCAGGAAGGTCTGCAGACGGATCCAGCCGCAGCAAACGGCGATCAAACCACACAGTGACTGGATCACTGGGACTGACCCTCAGGGCTTACCGTATGACAGGATGAATACGGTAATTTATCCTGTCATCAACATGAAGTTCAGTTCTCCATCTTAGTTTCATTTCTAAGTATTACGGCTAAGCGCTAAGCTAACACAGATCAATATCCAGCTGGTTAAATGAATAATTATTTTATTATTTTTTTAACATGGTGAAAATATGACTTTTAAAGATTAACCTCCATTTTTTTCTCTGTTAATGTTTGGCTGAGCAGCGTTGCCATAGCGATGCCAACACCTGCACCACTGAAACGTTTCAATTCAGCCAAATTTAGTCTTGAAATTCAGAAATGACTCAGTGAAGTTGTTGCATCACTTCCTGTTTCCTGAAGAGGAAGTGCAGCTTCATCATTCTTGCTCCTCTTCCTCACCTCTCAGAGTGTCGCCGTCGGTGACGTCACACTGGATGAACGCGCTCCTTCCTTCCCCGAACTCAGCGTCCAGCTGGGCCTGGCACTGCTCCCCCACCGCCTTGTTCAGGTCCACAACGGCCACCTGCAGGACCAGGACGCAAAAACTGGGTTCGCATCACATGCATCGGGCGCTGCGCTGCAGGCGGCGCCAGAGAGATGGAGCAAACGGCATTTCTAGTCGGCTTTTCTGTTTTTAAATGGGTTTAGTTTTAGTTATTCCTGATGTCATCTGATGACGGGGAGGTAAAGATGGAGGCAGGGAGGAGCTCAGGATGGCAACCAGAAAACGGAGGAAGAGGATAAAGATGTAGGGATAAAAAGGTTTTTCAAACAGGCGAGTTATGTCGGTTATAGAGATATTCAGGTGAAATGACAGACTGCTGCTGTGGGCTGCATTTATAATCTAATAAATTACAGCAATAAAAATAAATAAATGTGTTCAAGTGTCTTCACTGCTGTGATGTTTCTGATCAGATCTTTGAAAATTAAAATGTTTTACATGTAATTTGATGGCTGCATTTCTCAAAAATGATTTAAGTCAGAAAAAACGGGAAGTTGCTTAACATCAGGGGGAAGTTTAGGAACAGATTGAATCCTGCTGCTTCATTTTAAAACAACTGTTTAAAAAATGCCTCTAAAATTTGCTTAAAGTTAATAAGTGATGCTTTTTTGGCAGAGAAGAGCGCAGCCTTGACCCAGTTAGCAGGAACTGGACCAAGAGTCAAAACACAGCGATTCCACGTTCCTGCATGAAGGCCAGGAAGCTTCAGGAAGCTTCAGGTCCCACAGCAGATTATATATATATATATATATATATATGAAAAGGTTGTTCAGAAATGTTTCTTCCTTATTTGGAAATTATGTTTTTGTATACATTTTTTCATCTTAGTTTTTAGAATATCAGAATTTATATGTAAATGTTTATTTTTGTCTAAAATGTAAGATATGAGAATATCTGATTTAGAATTTTCCCATAACTTACATCAACACAGCCATCTTTAAATGCTTTAAAATGATATATTTTTAGCAACATGAAGCACATAATGGTCTGTTTGATCTGACAGGAAGTGAGAGTTCGCTGAAGGAAAAGCTTTGCTGTAATTTTCACTAAATAATTTTCAGTTGATTCATTTTTTAATGTATATTTTTACTTTACTTGAGTGAAGACATGCTGACTTTACCCACCTCTACTTACAGCAAGACATGAAATAAAAGTCTGAAATGAAAGCATTTTATTTTCTAAATCCACAAATAAATCAGATTTACACCCCGGAGTCGAATCAGTTGCTGCGTTTCCATTACAGACGTGAACAAATCTTTGTTCGTATGCTGCTAATGTCGGGAAAACCACAAAACAAAAACTATTTTGCAGTTATGTTTCCATTAAATATGAAATGACATTAAAAATCATTGCAGCTACTGATGATGGCAGTTAGTGTTCATAATTCAGCCAATCAGAGGAGACGTTGGAGCGAAAAGCCCCGCCTACTCGTTTTGGGTTAATTGTAGTCGGCCATTTTACAGAAGAGTTTATGAACGCATGCTGTCACAGTTCCGAAAAAACAACGAAATACTTCTACTTCCTGTCCTCTTCTTTGTGGTTTTCACCAGGAGCAGCTTCCGGTTGTTGAACTGTGATTTAAGTGATGCGGGAAAAGTTTTACTAAGTACATCCGGTTTGATTCAGCCTCATGTTGGCGCAAAAACAATTTTTTTAAATTAAGGTTTTCTGTTTTTTTTTTAGTTTTTTTTTTTTATTTTTAGTTTTTTTCGAAATTGATGTTTCCTTTCAGCGATTATTAACGGACCCGACCCACGGAACCCCACGGAACCCCACGGACCCGGTCCAGACGGAGGGGATCGGAGCATCAGCAGAGCAGGAAACAGGTTCGATTTTATCAGACTTGCCGTTTCACAAGTTCTGCTGGGGAGACGGTTCTGATCCTCTGCATGTGTGAAGGAAACTTACCAGAAACATACAAACTTCTCTAAAAGCTGCGCTGCGCGTCATTTACCAGAACCAGAACCGGTTCGGCAGAAAGTTCAACCAGAAGCTTTGAAAGCAGGAAAAAGTGAGATGTGAGCAGAAAGCAGCTGCAGAGGGAACAGAACGTGAAGGCTCCAGAGTCGGAACCGAACCTTGGAGCAGAACCGAACCTTTGCCGAGCTCTTCAGCAGAGACTGGACCGCTGCCTTCCCGATGCCCTGAGCGCCTCCGGTCACCAGAGCCACTTTCCCGGACAGAGACATGATCCACACCGGCGCCGCGCTGCGGGTCTGAGCGCTGCTGGCTGCTTCACTCCTCCTGCCGTTTCTCTTTCTCCTCCTCCTCTTTTTCTCCTCTTATTCTCCTCCTCCTCTTTTTCTCCTCCTCCTCTTTTTCTCCTCCCCTTTTTCTCCTCCTCTCTTTCTCCTCCTGTTTCTCCTCCTCCTGTCCTTCTCCTCCTCTTTTTCTCCTCTTTTTCTTCTCTTTTTCTTCTCCTCTTTTTCTCCTCCTCCTTTTTTTCTCCTCCTCTTTTTCTCCTCCTCTTTGTCTCCTCCTCCTCTCTTTCTCCTCTTCTTTTTCTCCTCCTCTTTTTCTTCTCCTCTTTTTCTCCTCCTCTTCTTTTTCTCCTCCTCCTTTTTTTCTCCTCTCATTGTCCTCCTCTCTTTCTCCTTTTTCTTCTCTTTTTCTCCTCCCCTTTTTCTCCTCCTCCTCTCTTTCTCCTCCTTTTTTTCTCCTCCTCTTTTTCTCCTTCTCTCTTTCTCCTCCTCCTTTTTTTCTCCTCCTCTTTTTCACCTCTTTTTCTCCTCTTGTTTCTCCTCCTCCTCTTTTTCTCCTCCTGTTTCTCCTCCTCCTGTCCTTCTCCTCCTATAGGAAGACCAAACTTAAGAACACAATACAAAACCAACGCTCTCTCAAGCCCTCCTCGGATTC
>CAEGAD010019461.1:0-14921 GCA_903067055.1 Poeciliopsis paucimaculata
CCAGTATCTTGCACCCTGCTGTTATGTGCTGGACTGTCTCAGGGGCCTCCTTGCACAACCTACACCTTGGGTCTTGTAGGTTGTGCAAGGAGACAGTCCAGCACATAACAGCAGGGTGCAAGATACTTGCACCCTGCTGTATCTTGCACCCTGCTATATATATATATATATATATATATATATATATATTTATACATTATACATTTTTATACAATATACATTTTTATGATTGAGTGAAACTAACTCTAAAAGCTTATAAAACACAGCGGGCATTCAATATCTGTCATTAGAGTGATTGCAGACTCAAGCTCCCCTTTTCATTTCCATCCTCGGTTTGGTTATTGGTTTGGGGGAGAAGACAAAATTCCTCCTCCTATTTAATATTCTTATCGCACTTTTTCCGCAGTGTCTGCAGTGTGCAGTGAATTCTCTCACCTCTCTATCTCCCAGCCGCAGAGTTTCTTCTCATTGACAGACAAACTGTATCAGCAGAGATACAGAGAGAAAATGAATTTTGGGTTTATTAAACGCACAGATTCATATGAGGGAAGGAAAAAAAAAAAAAAAAAGTCCAGCAGACCTAGAGAGATAAGTTATCTCGCAACTGATTCGCTCCACTCATTATCCCGTATCGGAGCCAAGTGACTCTGATGGCTGGGAGTTATCCTCTTGTGTGGGGAGGGCTGGGATGATATCACAGCAGACATCCCTTTGTTACGTGTAGCACTTGGCAGAGACTCCAGGAGAAAAGTCTGCAGTTAAGTTCTGGAGAGAGAAAGGAGCTTACTATAATTTAATACATTGCAGTTAGTAGCAAGCGGTACTAGGGTGTGGTTTCTATCTGCACCAAAGCAAAGTTATAGTTATAAGCTACATAATGTCAGAAAAGCAAGAAAAGTTGCAAATTGTGTAGTATTTCCTTTTTTTACATTCTTCTGTACTTTTATAAATGTCATCAGCACCATGTAAGCTTTCGCTGTACCCTGACAAATCTAACAGTTAGGTCACTCTGAACTAGTTATCTTCATAATCTTGAGTAACCAGCAGCTATTCAATCATTTGAATGACCTATACACAGAAAAAGAGTTATAAAATCCGCATAAGCATTCACCAAAATGAACAAAAGATGCTTGAGAAACCTATGTGATTATTACTACAATTGTCTTCTAAAAACAAAATAGTTCAGTCTTCCTATATCCCACAGCATAAACATTCCACGTGCGTGTTTATTTCCACGCAGCTTCAAAATGGTACCAACAGCACACAAAATGGCCATGAGAAGAACCGTCTATACTTTTGCACATACCCAGTGTGACATGTGACAGAAACTAGAAGCCCAGAAAAGATGTGTGCAAGTACTATTTATATTTTATAATACTGTGATCATCTTGTCATATTTTCACACACAGAGAAACAGACAATACAACTTAATTTACTCATCCCACATTTTACTGAACAAGGCTGTAATAACAGTATTCTTATTAGTGTATGAATTTTAATATTACCCTGGTGATTTGGTCTTATTTATATATTTGAATTAAATGTCTACTAGAGGTAAGTTGTCTGCTGTACTTTCAGGGAAAAAAAAAAAAAACACAAGTAAAATACAAGTAATCGGGAATTATTATAGCAAATAGTGACTAAATTTACGAGAGAATAAATTCTCCTGAATTCCTGCGCCTTCATCTTTAACATTCTGTTTCATTCTTTAATACTTATTCAGCTTTCTCTTAAAATCCATAAAGTGCTCCTCCAGGGTGCCACATGGGCTATGATGAATGCTTCTGCCACTAGGGATGCAACTCACTTGTTATTCACATCTCTCTGCATCCACCTAGTTAAATGACAATGGCTGCCCTTTTGATAATGCATCAGATTTTCTCACCACACTCCAATCTGAGAGCTGCGTCTGCTTCTCTTCTGCACAGCGACAGCCGATCTTTCCAGCTGTGTGTGGTGACTGCCCACACCGACTTTCTGGCTGGACTGTTTGTACAGGTGCTCCAGCTGGATTTCTGAGTGGGTCCTCGACCGTCTGCCTCGGTCAGAGTGTTTCTTTCACTGTTTGCGTTGGCAAATCAGGTTTGAGTCCCGCTGACAGCTATTCTTGAGGTACTTCATTTTCGTCACTTCGACTTGGCAGTGATCCGAACCAGCTCAGACGTATAAACACTCTTTTCACCTCACCTATTTGTCCCATAAAACAGAGATACACAGACATACTAAAACACAATATGTGCTTCATTTTCATTTTTGTAAAAATAACTATTATAATCTACGTCTTGGCCAGATAAACATTTCTTCGTAACCTGTTCTGCCAAAAAAAAATTGTTCCACCTTGACTTTCACCCAGTTGTCACGAGACAGCTGCAGAGTTCTGACATGTTAATTTCAGCCCTGAGCTGACCCCCAACTAATTATCCTTCAACTCTGGAAACACTAGTAGCACCAGTTAACACCAATTAATGGCCACTAATCATTGCCAGATGCTACTTCTTGAGTCATTTTTCTCCACTTGTGCTGCTGATTTCACACATAGATGTGGTTTTGAGATACATAAGCAATTATCAACACAAATTTGTGTCTCGAACACAGTTTGCAGTAATTTTATATTCTAGTATATTAAGTCTTTTATGGATTAACATTCAAGATGTTTTTTATCATGTGAGATAGCAAGATGATTTCTTCATCCAAATGGTTTTCAGCTTTGGACTTTGCGTAGCTACATGGTAGGACTTTGACATGTTATTACAACAAAGTCAAAGACGCATGCTTGCATAAGACTGCTGGGTGAAGGCTTTAGCGTTAATGCTAGTTTGGACAGAAGTGTTGCAGTTTTCTGTGAACATTGTGTACAAAATTGTGATCCAGTTTGTCGAGTTATAGATGAAACTAAAGAGGATCTTTATAATTCACCCAGACTTCCCTTTAAAACTGTAAAGTCATCAGCGAGCTTGTTTCACGTTGCATTTCTTTGATTACCTGTTTTTGGGTGCAATCTCTTTCATGTTTTATGTTTCCTTTTGTCTTGGAGTTTTTAAGAACAATGCACCAGAGAGGAGAGCAAAAACGTTGTATATTTTATATTTTAAGAATGACTTGTGCAATCCAAATGAGCTATTTCTCAATAAATGAAGGCATTGCTGAAAAATAAGTGTTGTTTTGTAAATCAGTTTTTTCTAATTAATCCTTGATTGTCTTCAGAGTTGCATCAAACCTGTAATGTACCAGGTCATGCTGAGTCATTTTAAGGTTTGGTCAGTCCATATTGAAACCTAGGACAAGTGTTATTTGAACAAGTGGTCAATATATACACTGACAGTTTTTAGTGTAGAATTAGCAACCTAAAAATGCTGGACACTTTGGCAATGGTGCCTTCCTATAAGAGGAATCTATTGTACGCATTTGCTTAAACGAAAGTGAGAAAAATCAACAAATATGTTCAATCATGTTGACATCATATTCTGCCAGACAAAGTAAATTCCATGCACCGAATAATCAAAACCCTTCCTCTTATCATTTCTGCCTATCCCGGCCTTATTGTTATTTGCTGCCACATTGTTTGCATTGATTAGTCGAGTGTGTACTGTTTGTCATCGTCCCTGCCAACTGTACTGTTGCCAAGGGAAAGCGTGAACAAGCCTCTGCCAGCATCAGCCTCCTCAAGCAACAGCTGTGCCACATATGCTGCTGATCAATATAAACAAACATGGCCTCCCCGCACCAGGGATAAGGATTGACAGGTATGATTCATCTTCTGTGCCGCTGGTGGGAGGTGCAAGTAATAATAAGCAGAGATGGATCTTTTCCTGTAGCGATACAACCACTGGGGTTACTAGGGGTAGGTAGGAGAGATCATTCGCCCCCTGAGGTAGCTGGCAGGGCTTCTCCACATAAACCCCCTCACAGTTTTGCAGAGGATTAGAGCAGCAGGAATCCACCATGGCTGCAATTTGTGGCATCCTCAGTAACTACGATGAACGGGGAATGATGTGGCACAGATCATTGGTGCTGTGCCAGTCATGCTGCAACAGAGCATATACAAGAGTGACAGTGGGGAACATATCCAAGTGAATTATTACACTGTTTTTAATAGAGACTTTGTAAGCTACACCATCTCATCTCATCAAGAGAGCTGTGCTTGAAGCATCTCACTTGCAAAATAATGATGAAATTTCCATGCAAGCACCATTGAAGTATTTTGATCATTACAATGTGGTCCTTTGTGGATGTGTGATAGGAATTCAGCGGCTTGTGCAACTTGTATACTATTGTCTCAGGGGCACAGCTGAAAACACGCGCTGTGGAGGACAATAGCTTGATAGAGTGGGTATGACATCCCCTTGATGAAGAGTAATGGCTTGAAACAATATTTCCCCATGGAGCAGAATTGAAATCTTATATGGTTTCATCGCCAAGCAATTTTAAGATGTCAGATCAGTTTTGTTCCACCAAGCATTGTATGAAGGAGCAAAGCCCAAACACAGGGGGAACGGGTAACATACAGGCAGCAGTGACACATTTATTGCCTATTTATGATAGATAGATAGATAGATAGATAGATAGATAGATAGATAGATAGATAGATAGATAGATAGATAGATAGATAGATAGACTCTTTTCAACAGAGGAGAACAAAAATAATCTAATACAGCTGAAACCAAATGCTTAGCAACTCTAATGATAGCACCGCAGCACAGCTAGCTGCCACAGGAAGTCAGAATAGTGGCAAACAAAAGTTGTGTACTAAAGGTTTCCAAGTTTGGCTTCATGTTTGTTTGCCATGTGACAAGCATTTTGGAACATTGTGTCTAAAATGTGTTCTGTCATTTTAAATGTTGACTTGTAGCTTTATTTATTTATTTATTTTTTAAAGCTGACAACCTGGTCAGAATCTCAAGAATATATTTAGCTGGTATTTAATGTATAGAATGCTAGCTCTGAATTTGTCTGCAGCGTACATTTAGAAGAAACCAAAACACTGAAACATTGTAGATGAAATGCTGTCAGTCAACTGTGTTTAAATCCTAAATTAAGTTGCCTTCAAATAAGCACATATTTCTCTATCTAGTGCTGATCATAGCACTCATTTGCTGCTTTAGCTCTTTAACATTTTTGAGTATAAAATGGATTCAGTACTGACCATGCATCAGAACATGCCTCCACCAGGTGCACATCTTGTACAATTGATTAATTAAAGTAACTTTCTTTATTCTCTTCAGAGTCCATTCTAAGTAAATGGGGTTTTATAATTCAGTTATAAGTGTTATCCATCAAAAGTAGGTTGCCTAAGGGTACTCTGCTTTAACTATAGTTATATTATATTTAGACATATTTTATAAGTGTTATGACCCTAATGGGAAATAGAGCCAAGATTAATAAAATTGGGGTAAAGACAAACTTCCTATTAGTTTAAATTAGACAAGAAAATGAAACATTTTAGGTCTATTTATCACATTTCATGAAAAAAAAAAATCCCTTGGCAGGGAATAATTCTAAATGGGCACAAAATGGTTTGTTTATGGATATAAGATGAAGGTGGGAAATGGCAAAATCGCAATCCGAGATTTGAAAATGGGTTTATTAATCTGCAAAGGGTTGAACTGACCAGCTTTTAGGTGGCATATTTATTTATTTATTACCTCTATCTGTGTAGTTTTACATAACGTCGCCATACTATCAGAATCGATAGTAACAATATCTTATGGTGTTTTCTTAAATTTGCATTGATTTTGAAATGAAGATATGGGTTAAGGTTTGAAGTCTTTCAGCTAAAACTTGGAGAATGAATATTTCTCTTTAATCAGAGCAATTTAATAATCTGATTAGATACTTTGATAAGGGCTGATTGGTTCATTTAAATCAGGCCCATGGTGGGGTGGAGCCATTAATAACACCAAGACTCAGCTGGAAACAGACGCAGTGCAGGCTGACAAAAATCCCTACTGACAATTTACTGTGACAAAGTTTTGTATTTCGCACACTGCAACGTTGCAGCAACTGCTGGGGATAAAGTGATAAGAAATCCATAAACATTTTTTTTAGCAAGCAATTATATCAAGCACACACATTACTGCAATTAAAAAAGAAAAAACAGTCCCTGAGAAGAAACGTGCTTTACAGCTTCAGTGTTAGTTTCCAAAATCGGCATCAAAACTGAGGATTTTTGTGGTAGCTGCCAAGGCCATGGCAACAGGCTTTCCCCCCCCCCCCCCCTTACTTTTCCACAGCTGCAAAGATCAGTTTCTTTCACTATATTTACTTGTCAATTACATCTTAACGCGAGTTGCAAAATGTCCTCATTTCTGATCTGATGTGGTCTGCGCAATGTGTGGGTCAGATAAAAAAGACAACTTAATTATAATGGACCAAAAGTGTTTGCGTGTAAAGCTTCCATTACAGCAGCTTTGCATCTATAACATCTCAGAGTTAATGAATGTAATTTGAAGTCCGCTTGAATACAGATATTATGGCTTCCTAAAACACAAAGGATTTGCCAGAGACAATCTCAAAACACTAACCATGTCCAAGCTGGAAATTAAAAGAACAGAACGCCTATTTCAGAACGTTCCTGAACATAAACAGAAATAAAGAAACATGGTCTAAATATACATGTTGTTTATTGAGAAACTTCAGCTTCTCTCCTCTCTGTTTCCTAGTGACATACTGTGAGCAGCTGCCCACACATTGTCTATTCTGGCCTGCAAATTTTTCCAGTTAAAACTTCTTAAGAGGAAATAAATTATTCTGGTCACTCCTCACTGGTTTTCTGGTGTCTTTTAGTCCCAGTGTGATGCCATTCACCACTGCCCTGTCAGAGCTCTCACAACTTGAGGTTCTGCAACTAATTTAGATGACCTTTTCAAATATACCCACTGCTATGTGCCACATACAAACATGCACAGAGACTCGTAAGCTCAAGTCATCATATTGAACCTCCATTAGAAACCAACAAAGCCCACTCTCTGTGCCCCATTTTCAAAATTAAAACTACAAAAATAACAAGAGTAGGCTTTGGAGCCTGAACATGAAGTAGTTGTTATTGCATTACATGTTGCATAGAACTCTCAAATAGTCAAACCACTTAGTAAGCTAATAGGAAGACATTGCTGTCTATATATGATCAAATAAGGAGCTATTTACCTCTATGGCATTATTTAGTATGGAAAAATTCTGCAGCTGTACTGTTGAATCAATCAATAGACCCAAGTTTGCTATGAGGAATTTGACATAGATAATAGTCACAGAATGATGAATTTCCTTTTTTTTTAGCACTTATAAATATTCGCCAATTTCAGCTTTCATAATTTTTATTGTTCAATATGTAAAAAAAAAATATTGTTCCCCTCACTGTTAATTGACTGAATGTCCAAGAAACACATTTCTTGCACAGCATATTTTTGAAATCCCAATGAGGCTCACTCTAATATAATTATACTATAAAGCTTTTTTAATTAAAGACTGTTTTTGAAAATATTATAACAGTTTTTCTCATTCAGTTGAAAATAATCCTCTTATATTATCCCAATTTATCCTGTCATGTCACATCAAATAAATGTGTGACCCATGTAACTGAATGGGTGAATTGGACTCAATAGTGGTGAGTTGAATTATAGTGGTGGCATTCATGGCATGTGGAATCAGAGACAATATACTGAATTTATACTTACATTTGGGTGTAGGTAGTGGAAAGAATCAGTGCCATTAAATTACCTAAATATTAAATATTAATATTTGTAATTTTTAGGTGAAAAGTCCAGGCAACATTACCAACCAAAATTCAACAAACACGTTCCTTCTGATAGCAACACCCTGGTTTCAGATCTGTTAGTTTGTTTAAATTTTTACTCAGCTACAAGCAGTTGGGAAACATTTTTATTGACTAAGGGTGCTAAATAGTTATTTGATTAAAACACAGACATGCAGGCACACACTCATGTGCTCTCCAAATGCACGCCCGTGTCCATGCACACACACACATATACACCCGCGCACACACAGTCCTCAAAACCTTGGAGACATCACACATGAAAGGTGCTCAACATCAGAGGGAGTCAAATTGGCCTTGGCTGCGAGGATTGGTCCAATCAACCTCCAACCGTATAATTAGTAATTAGATTGGGATTAGAGTCAACTCTGAGTGGTGGAGCATGGCCAATTCAAATCAGCATATGAAATGTGATTAAATTAATAAGAGAAAAATTGAAATATTAATGTCCTTTTTTTCCTCTGGGTTTCTGTTTGATTGGTTTGAACTTTGGTTAATTACGGGCTCACATGGAGTGAAAGACTGTTGACTATTTTTTACAAAGTTTGCTTGGCTGTCTCTTCTGCAATGGGCTAAATGCAAAATGATTTAAACAGATGAGAAACACTGATGGCGCTTAAATAAATCATCAAACAAACTACAACGGTGCATTATTATCTCCAAATTATTGCGCTTATTTTGTCAAATTGCCATAACTATTTTCAAATGAGCGTAAGAACTGTAAATAATGTTTTAGCAAGACCTCGCATCTCTGCATCTATATTGTGCATCTATCTATTATTAGCATTATATCCAGTGACTCTGAAAATTTATTAGATAGAGTGATGTATTTCTAGCATTTCTTTTACTTTTTTTACTATGGATATATAAATAACTTAAATTATTTTAATATTCTGAAAGTCAGAGCATTAAATCAAATCACAGGTACAGTGTATACAAACCAAACTCCTGAATTACTGCATCATTGAAGTAGTATGAAGGCAATCAACCTGCAGTATTGTTTTGGTCTTCAGGAAAGCCACAGTGATTTAATAGTTACCTGCTTGGAACATAATTTGAGTTTGTAACACTGAAATTTCCTTTTAAGGAATTACCTTTTTGGATGGTGCCAGTGAGTATCTACTGGATTACTGTCAAGTTAACACTATTTTTTCCTGTATTCTAGATCAATTTTCCAATCCTGGTTATCAAGCCTCACTGCCCTGCATATTTTTGATGTGTCCCTGCATTAACACACCTGATTCAGATGACTCCAGTTCAGAGAAAGCCTGATGATCAGCTACAAATTGAAACCAGATGGACTGAAGCAGGGAACACCTAAAACATGCCTTGGACCAATCCTGTGGTCCAAGGTTGGGAAACACTGTTCTAGATCACTAGTGTTACTTTTACCTCAGTTCCTTGGTTTTGCTGCCTCTTTCAGCTGTTGCCCATCTGCTCATTTACTCACATTTGTTGCATCCAGTAATCAAAGTCCCCAGCTTAAGTACTTCTCAGTTTAGACACTCCTGCTGTCCTCACTGGTTTATTTGTTAGGAAATTATTCTTTTCACCATCTCTGTGTTTGTGACCTTAAACTCAAATCATAACACAAATACATTTTTGATGATATTCTAAAGTACTGACATGATACAAATGAGATGGTTGTTCAATTCAACTTGAGGTGCGGTTCACAATGCATCATCTCAAGGTTATGTTTCACAAGTTTGATGAATGAGATTCAAGATACACCCTGAACTAGTCCATCAAATGGTAACACAACATGCAGGTACACATCAAGATCTAAGGGGGATTTACAGAAGATCGTTAAAGTAATAGGCATATCTCAGTCACGAGGAGGAAAGTACCTGGACTGAACCCAGGCATGCATGAAGTAAACATTCAAACATAATGCAGAAGAGCAAAAGATTGGGGTTTAAAACTCAGAACTTTCTTGCAAGGCAACAGTACTAATAACATTCCCCACCACGCAGCTCATGAACCATCTCCAATAACTGGAAATGGATATGCAGGAAGCGGCTCTATGGCTTTGTCTTTCTCCAGCGCTTTCTGTCTGGCCATTTCCTGACGTTTTCACAGCGTGAAGGATCTCGAACAACCTTTCTCTAATGGCCATGGAAACAGGAGTAGGTGCAAGCTGCAGAAATACTGGACGCCTTTTGATTTAAACTCTACCAGTTTTAGATAATTTACAATCAGCTCCCTTTCACATAACCCGTAACCATTGTGTCAAGCGAGTGACCATTTGTGTCAAAAGTTTCTTGCGTGATTAGTGCTTAGACATTAAAAGGATTAATTCTTAACAATAAGCCTGTCACTGTGATGTCGATTTTTTAAAAAAGATTTAATAAGTGTGGTGATCAAAGGGGTTCTTAGGAGAACTTGACAACCATTCATTGAGAAAGGGCAGGTATTTTTCTCTTACCTATTAAGACCTAATTTAAAATTTGTTCAATTTCCATTATTTAAACTTCACTGTTCAGCTTAGTCTGGCAAAGAATGATGCATTTGAGTCGGTTCTTTTTGAGCCCTTTTTCACAGCAGATGGGCCTTCATTCCCCAATCTATAAAAGGCTTAATTATTTATCACAAAGAAAATCCTGTTCTGCAACATTTGGATGTATACCTGAGTGAAACAAGCTGGTGAGAGCTTTTAAACAGTATGAAAAATTCACATCCCACAAGCCATTTTCTGTGTGAAGGCAATAAAGTTAAATATTGACGAGAAAGCAAAGCTCTGTTGTAACATGTGCTGCTGGCATGTTTGGTTGTAACTGATTTCAATAACCAACAGCCAGGTGTGTTACAGAAAACAACAACCAGGAGGTGAAAGAGATTGAAAGAAGAATAATTCCTTTTGATCATTGAAGTTGTATTGTTACCTACCATTGATTTGTTTTTGTTTTAATATTAGTTAACAGACTGAAACAAATATTTATTGGTATATTAACATTGCCGCCATGAATAGTATATCTGTTATTTCTTCTGATCTTTACAAAGCAGAATCATGACTATTTTTTTCCAATCTGGAAAAATTTCTAAGTATTTATTTATTTATTTATTTATGTAAGAAAGAGAAAAGTGTAGTTGGTTTCCAAAGAAAACTCACTGGTATCTCACTATAAAAGGACTCTAAACTGCAGGAACAGTCTTTATCTGTGGCCTGTTGCCTCGGCTCCCTCTGATCTGTAAGACGGTCATCCATCATTTTTTTGTTTCCATGGTGACCAGATTATCATGAATGTTTTAAATGGTGTTGACCAATAGTGTTCTCTGCTCTAAGGGATGATTTAAAACTTGTGCACAGAGCCACACATTTATTTATAACTATTCTCCAGCTCCAGAGGCAACTGGTAATCCTCGACCATTTTTCAGATAGCTAAGGAACATACTGCACACACAAACAATCAGGAACCAGACATATAATTTTTTATTGTCATTTTCCTCTTAGTCATCAGTTGCAGATGTAAAAATCGACTCAAATGTAGTTTAACTGTTGTTAATAATATAGTAAGTCATACTCATATTGAAAGTAGTTTAAAAAACACTTGGCTGAGACTCACAACCAAAATAAGGAAAAGCTCTTTGATGGGTCTCTCTACTGGGTAGAATGCACAATTAGGCAATGCTGAGGATGCTGTTGCCTCCTTGCGGTGTGCAGGAAAGGAGAAGTTCAATATAGTTTATTAGTTATTTTCTATGTATTCCGTAAGAACATACTTTGTATGGTTGCCATTTGTTTATGTAAGTTCAATCATTCTACGCGTTTACGTTGGTTTTTCAGTCGATTGCTATGTATAAAATCGGACGACAATATTTTCAACAAGACATCAAATAAAAGTGTCTGATGAGTCAATTACAGTACAAGAGCATTTAAGTTGTTTTTATTCACAATAATAAGAGCACTTATGTCAGCTTATGTATTGCACACTGTTGAAAGGGAGTGATTCTTGGCAGAGGCATTTGTTATGTTTTATTGATGAAGATGCTTGTATTGCAAAGGGAGGGATAGAAAAACTTGCACGCTCTGCTCGGGGGATGTGATCGCTCAGTACATTAAAATGTATGATACAAGGGAGCTGGTGAGATGGTTATCTATGTGGAGAGAGCAAAGATGAATAAATATTGAAACGTCTTTATGAAATATTAACACCAACACAAACAATGAAAGTAACTGAGGGATTTAGGAGTGGCCCAAAAGCCCACAGGGGATACATTTTCAATTGCAGCAAGCTGTGTACAGTCTTTCAGACATCTTTCACTGAGGGGTAATAGAAGTAATTTTTTGAAGCATTTCAGATGAACTGCTTCATGCCCTGAAAAAACAAAAAAATTCTTTAAGATCACATGTTTCCCCTAAGAGAATCCTCTGTTTTTAATGCATGTTTTGGAGGCAGAAATGCCGGAAGCAACGCTGTGCATAAAATATAAAGACTTTTGGGGATGTTTGATTTATGGTGGGTGTAACTTTTGATACAATATTTACTTAAAAGACTGCTTGTAATGAAGATGAGTATTTTTCTCCCAGTGGGACACATGTTTCGGTGTTGTCATTGTTGGTCTGATAAAGTTTTGGCGTTTCCTTGACTTTTTTTGTTTAGTTTTTTTTTTTTTAACTGAAAAAATATGCAGGTGTTAACATCACAGCCACCAAGTGGCTTCATTTGCTATGATAGCTGCAGAGTCATTAACTACAGACACCTAAGTTACATGTGGTCTGTAGATCAGTGAAAACAGTGAGAAAAGAGCTTTGAGGAATGGGTTTTATAGACGCATCCATACCTAAACCACCAAGAGGAAATGGAAAGCATCCGATGCAAAGATTTAAAGCACATAATAATAGGACTCTAGATCCATCCAGATGTGTTCTGGAAGACCAAAACATGCCTCTCTCGCTGCCAATCCAATGGTTGAATCTAGCAGTTGTAAAAGATAAAGTGGGTCTCTTCACCCGAATACTGTAATATTTGGCACAGAGTGGATTTGTTTTTTTAGTAGCTGGCAAACTCTTAACGCTTCAGCAAAGAAGGTCCATTAAAACATCGATGGATGAGTTTGGATGGAAGAACGTGAGTACCCTTCATAGCATCCTGAGCTCACGCAATACACCACCCTCGGGATGAATTAGAGAGGTGATTATGATCCAAACCTTCTTGTCTCACACCAACGTCTGATCTTTCAAATGTGCTTCTTCGAAAATTTTCTAAAAATTTCATAAACACCACAATAAACTAATCTAGAATTGTTGAAGCAGTCAGAGGTATACAATTGGAGCCATTATCCTAAAAAGATCCTGTGGATTAAGAATTGGTTGCCAGTCAAGCTCATATCTGTAAAAAAGTAAATACTTTTAGAAATGTAGTACATTTCTGGTGAAGATGAAATAAATAGATTCTGATTGGCACTTAACTTTCTGCCAGAGTGATTTATTTTAAGTTGGATCAGGGATGGGGAAATGATCCGTTTTAAAAACTGAAACAAGGTGTGTTTATTGGACCCTCATATTGCTAAAACACCGAAAGCACTAACCATATAACACAGAGCTTCAATAATCAACTTAAACTGTTTCCACACGTAATGACAAGAACTTTGACTGCCATAGTATACCTACCCCATTTTTCCATTTATGTTGCAAGCCATAGGTGATCTGAACAAGATAGTTGTGTTTCTATGCCTCATGCGTAGGAGTCTCCAGCTGCATGCCGTACGCCTGCCTTCCCTGTAGACATGCTGCCATTCATCGCCTCATTACCATGGAGGAGAGGAGTCGAAGACGGGTGAAGGTAGACTGCACAGACTGCAATCAGCTCCCTGTTGCTGTTTTTCACACACCACATATCACATCTTAGTTTCTCCATGCTCCAAGGCCTCCAGTAATAAAAGTTACCATAAGCTGACAAGTTAAATAAAATAATAATAAAAAATAACTCTTTCAGGACGGAGGTGTGAATCAAGAGTTTGAAACAAATGTTTAAATACATATTGATGGCTTTAAGTTAATATTGTAACTTTAAAGGCTCCTATCATATAATTTCTTAGGCTGTGTCCTATCCAAATAAATTAATATGTATTTACAGTTCTTTAACTCAACCCCCCAAAAAACATTTTTCAGCAATAAACAGTAACATGTTGTTTAATTACACTTCTGCAAATGGGTTTTCAAGCTTACCAGCTAAGCATATAATGCAACAAGATAGATTTTCATATAGGCGTACTGCCTGTTTCAGCACTATTTAAAGTTTGGCCATAAATTAAGACCTAATGCATTATTCATGACAACACTTTCAGTGTCTCCAGAGGGAGGGGCTGGGGTGTTACGCAAAGTGAGGATCTCTCTCTTCTGCTCATTCTTTATCTATCCATCCATGTCTCTTTGGCAGCTGTCTCCATTATCTTACTAATGGTCTGAATCAATGTTGCTCTTTACCCTCACACTCGTCAAAGCCACAAAATCATACAGGTTGCTTATACAAAGTCATCAGCATATTAATGGATCAGGGGTTTCTGTAAAGCCAAATCCCATTTGATTATCCGCGTTATCTTTACTCCTACACTCAAAGCCCTTAATTCAGATGCTGATATGACTTCATATCTCATTGCAAAATGATGTATCTCTTTAAAAAGTTGTTGTGTCATCATATGTTAGTTACACAATTGAGCAAGCAAATATATGCCCCTCAACACCTCATCTATCTGTGCAGTCATAGGTGTTGTCCAGCTCCAGCAGTCATTGGATGAGGGACAGGATTTGTTGAAGACGTGTTGCTGGTCCATCACATGCCAACAGAGAGAGAACAAATAACCACACACACACTCATATATAAGGGCAGTTAACCTAACATGTTTTGGACCTATGGGAGGACATGGAGTACATGGAGTGAAGCCACAAATGGTCTGTGAAAAAGCAAAGGCCAGGACTGAATCTATGTCGTTTTTGTTGCAAGGCAACAATGCTATGAACTTAGCAATATGCAGCCCAGCATCCATATAGAACACATACAGACAAACATACATACAGACTCCATCACATTTTACAACCTTTTTATCTTATACTTATGTTCTTGCTAAAAGAAACTGGTAGTGATGCCTTACACAACGCTTTTGTATGTATCAAACGGTAAAAGGTATTTTTTCTTTGAGAAAAAAAAATTAT
>CAEGAD010019463.1:0-37989 GCA_903067055.1 Poeciliopsis paucimaculata
GTCCTACCACTGATGCTCATCCTACCACTGATGCCCTTCCTACCACTGCTGCCCCTCCTGCTACTGCCGTTAGTCCCACCACTGTCGATCGTCCTGCACTTCCTGCCACTGATGCTCGTCCTGCCCGTCCTGCCATTGATGCTCGACCTGCCACTGCTGTTCGTCCTGCCCTTCCTACCACTGATGCTCATCCTACCACTGCTGCTCGTCCTGCCCGTCCTACCACTGATGCCCTTCCTATCACTGCTGCCCCTCCTGCTACTGCCGTTAGTCCCGCCACTGTCGATTGTCCTGCACTTCCTGCCACTGATGCTCGTCCTGCCCGTCCTGCCATTGATGCTCGTCCTGCCCTTCCTACCACTGATGCTCATCCTACCACTGCTGCTCGTCCTGCCCGTCCTACCACTGATGCTCATCCTACCACTGATGCCCTTCCTACCACTGCTGCCCCTCCTGCTACTGCCGTTAGTCCCGCCACTGTCGATCGTCCTGCACTTCCTGCCACTAAGGCGCGTCCTGCCCGTCCGGCCATTGATGCTCGTCCTGCCACTGCTGCTCGTCCTGCCCTTCCTACCGTTGATGCTCATCCTGCCACTGATGCCCTTCCTGCCACTGCTGCCTCTCCTGGTACTGTTGTTAGTCCAGCCATTCCCGATCATCCTAACCCTCTTGCCACTGATGCTCGTCCTGCCCTTCCTGCCACTGATGCTTGTCCTGCCCGACCTGCCACTGCTGCCCCTCCTGCTACTGCCATTAGTCCCGTCACTGTCGATCGTCCTGACCCTCTTGCCACTGATGCTCGTCCTGCCACTGATGCTCATCCGGCCACTGCTGCTCGTCCTGCCTTTCCTACCACTGATGCTCATCCTACCACTGATGGCCTTCCTACCACTGCTGCCCCTCCTGCTACTGCCGTTAGTCCCGCCACTGTTGATCGTCCTGACCGTCCTTCCACTGCTGCTCGTACTGCTCGTCCTGCCACTGATGCTCGTCTTGCCACTGATGCTCGTCCTGCCCTTCCTGCCACTGCTGCTAGTCCTGCCCTTCCTACGACTGATGCCCTTCCTGCCACTGCAGCCCCTCCTGCTACTGCCGTTAGCCCCGCCACTGCTGATCGTCCTTCCCCTCTTGCCACTGCTGCTCGTCCTGCCACTGCTCCTCGTCCTGCCACCGATTATCATCCTGCCCTTCCTGCAACTGCAGCTTATCCTGCCATTCCTACCACTGATGCTCACCCTGCCACTGATGTCCTTCCTGCCCCTGCTGCCCCTCCTGCTACTGCCGTTAGTCCTGCCACTGTTGATCGTCCTGCCCTTCCAGGCACTACAGTTCGTCCTGCAGCTCTTGCAGGACGTGCAAGAGGACCACGAAGGGCTCCTCGTCCTGCCCTTCCAGCCACTGCAGCTTGTCCTGCCCTTCCTGCCACTCCTGCTCGTCCTGCCCTTCCTACCAGTGATGCTCATCCTGCCACTGATGTTCGTCCTGCCCTTCCTGCCACTGCTGCGCATCCTGCCCTTCTTGCCACTGCTGCTGGTCCTGCCCCTCTTGCCACTGCTGCTCATCCTGCCACTGCTGCTCGTCCTGCCCTTCCTGCCACTGCTGCTCATCCTGCACTTCGTGCCACTGATGCTCATCCTGCCACCGCTGCTCGTCCTGCCCTTCCTGCCAGCCTGGCAGCCCCTCCTGCTCCTGCCGTTAGTCCCGCTACTGCCGATCGTCCTGCTCCTCTTGCCACTGATGCTCGTCCTGCCCCTCTTGCCACTTATGCTCGTCCTGCCCCTCTTGCCACTGATGCCCATCCTGCCCTGCCTGCCAGTGATGCTCGTCCTGCCCCTCTTGCCACTGATGCTCGTCCTGCCCCTCTTGCCACTGATGCCCATCCTGCCGTGCCTGCCAGTGATGCTCATCCTGACCCTCTTACCACTGCTGCTCATCCTGACTCTCCTGCCACCGATGCTCATCCTGACCCTCTTGCCACTGATGCTCAAACTGATCCTCTTGCCACTGATGCTCAAACTGATCCTCTTGCCACTGATGCTCAAACTGATCCTCTTGCCACTGATGCTGAAACTGATGCCACGGATGCTCATCCTTCCAAACAGAAAGCGAAACAACATGGATGGTTTTATTTTCATGATATCTACTTCGTGTTTATCACAATTTTTATTATTTGGAACCACGAGTTTTTTTATTTTCATTTTGGTCATTTGGTCACATTTGTCTTGACTGTGCTTATGATAATTATCTGTTTCATTGACTTTGGCTCATTAGAGCCTCTGACTCATAGACACAAATATTACCAAAATTATGCCCTTCTTGACACTGCTGCCACTCCAGGATACTGGAGGAGTCTTGACTCACTGGAGTGGGAAGACTGGACTGAAGTGGAAGCACTTGAGTGGCTGGAATCCTCCAGTGAGTGGAGTTCTATTCCACCGGAGTGGCAGGACTTCTACAGTGAGTGGATGAGATCTGCCCCACTGGAGTTGCAGGACTTCTACAGTGAGTGGAGGAGTCCTGCCCCACTGGAATGGCAGGACTTCTCCAGTGGCCGGAGGAGTCCTCCCCCTCCGGCCACTGATGCTCATCCTGCCTCTTTTGCAGGACGAGCGAGATGGGCAAGAAGGGCTCCTCATCCTGCCCTTCCTGCCACTGCAGCCCTTCCTGCCACTGCAGCCCTTCCTGCCACTGCAGCCCTTCCTGCTCCTGCCGTAAGTCCTGCCACTGGCGATCGTCCTGCCCCTTTTGCAGGACGAGCAAGAGGGGCAAGAAGGGCTCCTCGTCCTCGTCCTGCCACTGATGCTAATCCTGCCACTGATGCTCTTCCTGCCCTCCCTGCCACTGCTGTTCGTCCTACCCTTCCTACCCATGATGCTCATCCTGCCACTGATGCCCTTCCTCCCACTGCTGCCCCTCCTGTTACTGCCGTTAGTCCCACCACTGCCAATCGTCCTGCCCCTCCAGCGTCTACGAGCACCCACGAGCCTTTGACTCGTAGACGCAGGTGTTACCAAAATTAAAATTTCCTGTTAGCTGGTTCTCTCTGTGCATTCTGGCTTCCTCACTCAGTCCAAAAGTTTTTGGTAATGGATGTTAATATTTAATAATTTGTCATTAATAATAATTAATATTAATTGATGTTAAATAATTTTATTAATTATTAATAATAATGTCTATTGTGCTCCCTTTTGTAAGTTAAGCTGGACCAGTAAGGTTGAAAACTGCACTAGAACACCCCCTGGTGGGTATTTTGTTATGCTGTTTGGTGATGCTAAGCAAAAAAGAAAATAAATCCAAGATGGTGGAACCTAACATCTAACGGTTTAGGGATTAAGCTGCTTATTATCCTTATACGTTGTGTTTCGGAGAAGATTTATTCGTAAGTTTTGATTAATTGTGAATTATAATTGTTTCTTTGTTTTATGTAACTGTGGTGTAAGTAATTGTATGCAGGAGTCATTTAGGAAAATGTTTTATTTTAACTTGCAGCAAGAATGGCTAATTTGCAATGTTCGTTAGCTAAAAAGAAAACAAGTTTGGTTATTGGAGCGTCGTTGTCTGGCTGCCTAGCTGCTGAAGAAATCGAAAACTCAGGGCGAGGACAGCACAATTATATTATTATATAATATACATTATATAATATATATTATCATGGCGGCGCCCTATGTCGCTGCAGCTGCTTCGGCTCCCGGTAATACAACCAATTTATTGCTTAAATCAATATTTTCTGCTACAATAACTCAGAGAAACAGCATAAGAACAGTCTATGACCATCAGACTATGTTAATGTTGAGCAAATTCAATCATCTGGACTCTGTACATTTGGAGACACGGACCACTCTACAAAGTCTTGGACTGCTATGTCAGTTGGGTCATTTGAGTCAAGCTAACTCCACAGAAGTGGAATCTTCTATCAGCCCAGGCCCATGGAGACACCGGAGAAGACATGAGAGAAAACAAAAGCGAGGGTGTAACAGTGGGCTTACAGCTAAGGTAAAAGCTCACCCTTTCCATTTGCCGCTTCCCTCCATATTGCTTGCAATGTACCATCCCTTGAAAGCAAATTGGACTACCTGAAGCTGGATTTAACCACCAAAAGGGAAACATGAAACTGCTGCATTCTTATTTTCTGAGAGATGGCTAAACTCATCTGTCCCTGATAATGCCATCAGCCTGGATGGGCTAACAGCATTTAGAGCTGACAGGAGCCATGCTCTTACTGGTAAATCCAGGGGAGGTGGTGTTTGTATTTACATTAACAACAGCTTGTGTAACAATGCCACCCTGGTCTCAAGTCATTGCTCTGTGGACATTGAGTTCATGATTGTGAGATGCAGACCTTTCTATCTACCCTGGGAATTCACCACCGTTATCATTTTTGCTGTCTTCATCCCACCCAGTGCCAACACCAAGCAAGCACTGAATATCCTTCACCATGTCATCAGGACACACAATCCATATACCCAGAGGGTGTTTTTATTGTTGCTGGAGATTTTAACCTGGCTAACATAAAGACTGTTCTTCCTAATTTCCATCAACATGTGGATTTTCCGACCAGAGGGGAAAACGCACTGGATTTGGTCTACACCGATATAAAGACAGCTTTGAGTGCAATTCCCTGGCCCCATCTCGGCTCTTCAGATCATCTTTCGGTTACTCATCCCAGCACACCAACCCCTGCTCACCAGACAAAAGCCTGTGGTGAAGAAGGTAAGAGTGTGGCCTGAGGGAGCTATGTCTGCACTGCAAGACTGTTTTGAGTGCAGACTGGGGCATGTTCAGAGAGGCCGCTACGCACAACCAAGACGTGGAGGAGTATGCAGCATCTGTGTCAAACTACATCCAATGGTGTATGGAGAAGGTTATAGCAAAAAAATTAATAGTTACACAGGCCAACCAGAAACCTTGGATTGGACAATCATTTCCCAGGATCTGGGAAGCATTTCCCAGATCCTGGGAATCAAACTGGTCTCCCTGGGCTTCAACAATCCACTGTGCAACTGGCTGCTGGACTTCCTCACTGACAGAACTCAGTCTGTCCGTGTGGGTAATAACATGTCCAAAGTCATTTCTTTGAACACTGGTTCCCCCCAGGGATGTGTTCCCTGGGACAACGTCGTGATGACCCACGACTGTTGTCGTGTTATGATATGACTGTTATATTTTATCATTTGACATTTGTATGCATCGGCTGGCAAAAGATAAATCCTCTTTTCAAGCACCTAAATGTTTGTTTAAGAGTACCTAAATGATGTTCAAGAGTTAAATTCAAAATTAACCCACAGTCGACCCACAGTCGTGGGTCATCAACAGTCGTGATGACCCACGACTGTTGTCCCAGGTTTAACACAAACCAAATCATGAAATATGCAAATGACACAACAATTGTGGGATTAATTCAGGACAACAATGAAGTGAACTATAGAAAAGAGGTACAACATCTTGTGGACTGGTGCAGAATAAACAACCTGCTCCTGAACATCGATAAGACAAAAGAAATCATTGTCGACTTCAGAAGGTCTCGACCGAACCACACAGCACTCCTCATTAACGACAAAGCAGTGGAGATTATTAACCTGGGGGTTCACATTACAGACAACCTCAGCTGGACAATTCACAAAGGCTTTCGATCCTCCTCACTACCGATTGACTTCATGCACTTTGATCATCTTATGCACAAGCTGCGTTTCCAAGCTGCGCAAAACTTTCAGTATTCTGTTAATTAACGGAATACTGTTAATTAATATGGTTAATTAATTAACAGTATTACTAACCCTAACCCTAGTAAAACTCAATGAAAATCACTCCTGAATAGTGCGCCTGCAATTTCAGAGACGAATGAGAAGAGCTTTGCTCCCCCCTCCCATCCTCTCCATCTTCTACAGAGGAACCATTGAGAGCCTGCTGACCAGCAGCATCTCCATCTGGTCTGGGAGCTGCAAGGCCTCAGACTGGAAGTCTCTGCAAAGAGTGGTGAAGACAGCGGGTCACTGGGTCTCCACTCCTCCCTATCCATACCATTGCACACAGACCCTGATTAGCCAGAGCAAATCAGATCCTCTCTGACTCCATCCATCCTCTCCATGGTCTGTTCTTCCGGTTGACATCTGGCAGGAGATTCTGTAGCATCCGCTGCAGAACTGCCAGACTCAGAAATAGCTGTTTCCCACTAGTCATCAGATTGCTCAACAATCCCATCACTAAAACTGTCTAAGACTGCTTGAAAATACTAAATTGTATATATTTAGTAACACATTACTATTTGTTTATTATGTAATTATAGGCACACTTGTGTTTCTGTATGTGCTCCGGTGGCCAAGCGATATTTCATTGCCAATTTCACTTAAGTTTTTTATAGCAATGACAATAAAGTAAGTCTAAGTCTAATATTGATTGTAATGTATTGATATAATTTCTATTATTAATTATTATTATAATTTGTGCTTATAATTAATTATTTATTTCTTTTAATATTATTATTACTAATATTATGGATATTATTATTGATATAGCATTAATATTATGTTGTACATGACATACATTGTTATTAATTCTCCAAGTAGTTCAATGTCTCATATCTATGCTTTTATTTTGAAGTGCTACCTTTTATTTTGAAGGAGGCTTGTTCCGTTTACTTTCCTCTTCTTGACGTTCATCAGCTGATCTGTTTCCGGTTTTCTGTTGAGACCAGTGCCGCAGTCATTGATGACGTGAGTAGTGGTATTAGTTATGTGGCATGAATAGGTAGATGCTAACTATCACTACTGACAGAAATGTTTAGCTGCTGGTATATTTCTGTCGTTTGCTAATGTCTGTTTTATTCTTAATGTATTTGATTTTCTTAAAACTATCTAGCATTTAACCGTTAGCTTTGAGCTTTAACCAGTTAGAGCTAGATTGTTTCTGAGTTTTAGGGTAGGGGTTAGTTTTTTACTTGCTTGGGTTTTCAGTGTTTTTTACTTGCTTGTGAATTGTTATATTTACATTTTTGCAACAGTAATTTTGAACCTTTATTTATTATTTCTGTATTTTCAGAAACTGCTTCAATTTATTTGCATCGTTGACATAATTCTTTAGTATACCTATTTAAATTTATTTAAACCAGAGTGCTTAGTGGTCAGTCAACAAAATCCAGCAACAGAAGTCAAAATCCTCAACAAATGGTCCTTCGTTCCAGATTATACAGCCATTAGAGTTACTTGGCTCAGATCATGTGCACCTCATCACTGCTATTGAGCCAATCCGCAAAGGATCCAAAGGAGGTCCCATAGCCTTTCATACTGCTCTTGCTTGCAACAATATAAGCAAGTGTTTCACACATTGCACATGAATCCAGCTGGCAGGTTTTACTAGGAGATGATGAGGAAAGTTTGCATAGACTCCATATTTAACATAAGCAGCTGATTTAACTTTATTTTACTGTGTAATTCCTGTGTTGGAAACTAATGAAATCTAAATACACAAGCAAAGGACATGCATTATTTACTGCTGTGTGTAACGTTGTGACCTTACAGACTGTAGAAAATACAGGCTGCAAATGTGTGCAAATTATGTGCATGTGCAGCCTGGAGCATATTACCAGAGAGTGGGCGGAGAAACCGGAAATTATACTGAAGTAATCCAAGCAAAGGCTAAAGTAAGAGAAAAAATGTATTTGGTAAGTTAATGTTTAAATATTACATAATCAGACAAATCAAAATATCAGACAAATCAAAATATAACAATAAATTGTTTCCAAATTAGTTTTTTCTTTTATTTTTAATTTAAAAAAAAAACTTGACAAAAACTGCAGTTTTGTGTACTTGGTTGAAATATGTTTGGTTTTCATTTAGTGGGTAGAGAATTCAGTAAGAGTAGAAATACTTCATAATAAAATTACTCAACTAAAACTAAAGAGAACAGTGTAGTAAAAACAATCTTAAGAGTAGATTAATTTCAAAAAATGTATTCAAGTAAATGTAATTGAGTAAATGTAACTATTTTCTATCCAACTCTGCCTGTTACCTGGTCGTACAGTGAATGTATTTATTTAAAAGCTGTACATTGACAAACACAGGTTGGACGATGCAGTGCAAACATGAAGTTCAGGATTTCAGATCTGTGAAGTAACGAGCTTTGCAGCTCTACATCCCCAGGGAATAAAATCTTAAACCCAGAGATGCGTCTGCAAACGTCCCCAATGATTTGAAACCAAAAAAAAAAAAAGCAAAGTGTCATTCAGGGATGTTGTGTAGAATAATTAAATGTGTTTCTAATTCAATTACCGGCTCTGAGTTTGACATATTTTATTTGTTCGTGAGTGGAAATCTCCGTGGTAAGACTCCAGAGGGAGAACAAACATTCATAATTACAATAATGTGTGACAAAAACACAATTACTTTGTTAAATAAGCTTCTGTAGCAGTTATGGCTGACTGGGACTTCTGCAGAGTTAGATTATTACTCCATTCATGTTTAAGTTTCCACTAAAAGCTCAGATGGGATTTCTGCTTATGCGGCTTTATTTCAGAGGGCGAAACAAAAGGAAAAGGGAGATATATAATATTTCTGTGCAAGATCGGACAATACAGGCAACAATATGGAAACAGCCTGCAGCATAACCCTGTTGTCCTTTTAGTTCACCTGCATCTCTTTCAGCAAATCTTGCTTTGTGCATTTGTTTTGGTTCTATTTACCCAGAATGCACTGAGCTATAGTCCACTTCCTGCTTTTGGAGCAATCTCCGGTTTCATTCCAATTGTTTGGTTGTTCACTTCAACCAAACCCAGACTGAGGTTTGTAAAACGACAAGAGTTTGCGTTTTTGGTCGGAAACAGAGTTTCATTATGCAATCACACCTACTGAATTAGAGTTCAATTAAAGTGGACTAAACAGGGCTGGTGTGAATGCAGCCCAAGTTACAATCTCATTTAATTAAAGACTTTTTCTAGATAATTCATATAGTACAACATTACATTTAATAAAACCTGTCTGTTCGGTCATTTTAAAAGGATTCAAAATCAATACGTCCTGCAGGAATCCATGCAGCAAACAACAATGCCCTTTTCAGTATACAGTGAAACTCAAAACCTTCAAACATACCTCAGGCCCCAGTTGAGCTTCTATGCATCACAATTTGTTACAAATTCATTAAATCCTCAAGCCCTCGCAGGTTAGTATTGATTGTGAAACATTCCTGCCAGGACTCTTCAAGTATTTCCCATCTTTCTGAAGCCAAACACTGAAAAACGGCAGAACATAAAGTGCCCTGGTATTGTCATACCTTGCACCAACCATCACCTTTTCAGGCGAATCCTTCTGCAGTGTCGTAAACAGTTGCAGTGTCAGAGTATTGAGCCATGCAGTGTGTTTAAAATGGACCATAATGGTGTGAATTGAAAATGAGTCAGGGAGACAGGGAGGAGAACAGCAGCAATTACACACACACACCCACACACACCTTTCACACACAGGGCAGCTCCACACACAGGACATACAGTATGTCACTTTGTGTCAGTGACATTTCCACTGAGGCAACAGAAAAGGTTAACCTACCTCTTACACACAATGCAGTAGTATTTGGTACAAATAGCCAATGTGTTCAGACATACTGTACATACATGCATGGACACCTAACAGCAGCCAAGAGCATCAAACACCCCAAATCTGTCACACACCAACAGCAGCAGCTCAACCAGTCATTTCCTGTTTGACATTTTTCTAGGACTTGAAAGCTGATTGGTTATTTTCAAACAAAATGTCAAATTTCAGACATTTTAAGACCTTTTCTATGCTAGCCTCAGTGATATTTAAGCTAATGAGCATCAGGCAGCACAACTGGTGATACATTTGCACTTATCCATGATAGAAACAAAAACACTTGATAGTTAGCAAGTGAGCTAGTGTATGTCAGCAGCTAGTTACATACAAGACAGAATAATCCTGCCACATTTAAGATCTGTGATCAGCCAATTTAAGGCCAACAATTTTTAAAAAACAAATTGAAGGCATTTAAGGAATTGATTTAAAGAGAGATTCTACAAATAGAGTCTATAAAACTGCAAGGTGACGGCAAACTTAAAGGGGCAGTGTTATGTGTTTTCCAGGTACACAGTGGCGTTTTATAGAGGGATTGTCGGTCGACGTCACGCTGAGTCAGCAGCCAGCTGCTCCACTGCGCATGTCACCTTCAGAAAGCAGGCAAGAAAACATTTTTCTATATTTAACACTACTTACAGTTAGGGTAATAAGATTATTTACAACTCGCCACCAGCGCAGATCACCTCCCTCTCATACAAAGTTGCGTTGGACATCTGCAGCTGTCAGAGGTTTCATTTTTAGCACATCGGTTCAGTACCTCACAGCGGATCCCGCTACATTTTTTAATTTCTGAAGGCTTAGTTCATCACCTGCATGATGGATGCAGCTGCATCTTCATTTTCCCTCTAATTGTGACCAAATATATCAGACATCTGGGCCATTTTCTCTCGTCATTTATCGACTCACCTGCATTTAAAGCTTATGGATCGTTAAGACGCATTTCATTTACGTCAATTTATTTTATCGTGCTCTGATAAAACAGTTGTAGTCCACTGACTGACAACATGCTGGCTAATGACAAAACACAGAGATAAATGCTGGTAACCATGGCAACCAGGGAGCGTTTAGAGACTCTTTTTGCTGTTGTGTGTGTGTCCGCTGTGTTTACAAACAAATAATCCCACCATGGCACAGTCAAGTAGTGATTGTTAACTTGCGTTGTTATGAAAATGCTATATGACATAAAATAAATTTAACTTTGTAACTTAAGGCCTTGAAATTGGGCCTCTGTCTGATTTACATGCCCCTGCAGAGCGGGCATGTTAAGGACGGATGTGGTGATTCAGAGAAGCCAGGCAAGGACAAGACAGACACAGTAGACACACAATGCTGCGTTTTCCACTAAATCTAATGGGGATCTTATCAGAGGTAACCCTTTTCTCAGGATTTCACGCTCACAAACGAGCAGACAGCTGAGATTAGATTTTTCAGTGGTCTTTCCAGTGAGAAGGACACAGGAGGATCAGTCGTCTCTGGGTTTTGTGGGTTGGCTTTGCAGTACCTGATGTAAAGTGTGCGTTTCTGCGTGGAGCGGAGAGACGTGGAGCTGGAGCTGACGCTGCTGGTCATCATTTGTTCCCTCAGGTCATGGATCTTAGCCTCGAATCGACTGTACTCTAAAAACAGAGAGGAAACAGTGTTAACCCCAGAGAAATCTTTTTCTTTTTGCACATTTTTTAAAAAGAGTAATTATACAAGTGGGATCTGGTTTAGGGCATTTTCTTTTAAATAAAATACCTGCTGCTTCAGATTGGAAACAGCGATTTTGTGCACTTCAATCATTTGTGTTCAGAAGATGAAAGAGAAGAGCACAGCGAGACAAAAAAAAGAAAAGAGCCGAAAGGGGGCGGAGGATCATTCCCAGTGATAATCACATTTCCACAAATGACTTCAGTGCAACAAGAAGTAGTTTAGAATTCATTAGAATCGCAAGAAGTTTTGTGAAGCACAAACGATGCCTTAATGTGCACAAACAGAGCTTTTATATGTACAATCAAACAACACTGTCAAAACACAACATTTTACCAAGTACTTGTGTCTAAGTTCTGGTGCAAATGTCTTACTACTTTTTAGCAAGACAAAGGAGCTTGTTTCAAGTCAGATTATTTTAGTCAAGACATTTTCATAAGTGAAATAATTTGCCAATGAAACAAAAACTTTCACCATAACATATAATTTATGTTTCAGAAATCCCCTTTTTTTTGGTTTTAACTAATATTCTGTATTACATTAACTTAGATTTGGGGTTTTTGTAAGTTATGATAACAACAAATGAACCAAAACATGTTAAAATATAGCACTCTACATCTGGTAGAGCTACATAATACATATATGAAAATTAATTGCTGATATAATCTAACTTTTTGAAGTTAACCTATTTTATTGAGGTTTTTTTCTGATGAATATATTCTGTAGTGATAAGAAAATCCTGTTGCATGTCTCACAATTTTGCTGTGATTACTCTACATTAATTCTTTTTTCACAGCAAAAACACACAATCTTACCACGTGTTTGTTGTCTCGTTTTTGGCACAAACATCTTAGTTCGCCTGAATTAAAACAAATTAACTTAAAAGTAACGTATCAGCAAGATACAGGAGTTTGTTTTAGGTAAATAATTTCTTGATATTGATGAAAAAGTTGTAGTTCCGCTGGCAGGTTATTTTTGCTGTTGCCTAGCAACCCCAGCCAAGCCCAACCCGATACCTAGCAACCCAGTTCTGATTCCAGTGGCAGATTCTTTCAATTATAACAACACATTTTCTCCACTATTCCCATGTTTTATTACAAGTAGATTTATCTGCCAGTGTAACTACAACTTTTTCATCAATATTAAGAAAGTATTTACTTAAAACTGAAAAGTTCCTTGTAAGATAGTTTTGACTTATTTCAAGTGGAATAAGACATTTGTATTTCTGGAAACTAGACCAGAAATACTTTGTAAGGTTTTGTGTTTTTACAGTGTTGATCTCTCATTCTTAAGTTTATGAGATCTGATTAGGTATTACCCTCTCAGACTGGTTACTGTAGTTCGTAGAAAGATAAAAAGAGACTTTCTGAAATAACATGGCACTTCTGAGACAAAACAAAATCATAATTCCTCCCTTCGACATGCCAACCGCTAATAAAATCTGCATTATGAAGAAATATAGAGTCCAAAGTTTACCAAATAAAACCTCTAAAACTCATTAACTTCAGCCAAACGTGTGATTCAAATGAAGATCTGATTTTATGACTTCATAAATGGCTGTGTGTGGAAAAGATGTGAGTTGTAACTGAAGGGCCCAGTTAAAACCTGAGTGATGATGTCACAGAGTGACGTTCGAGTGGCTCAGTGTCAGCATGATGGAGTGTCCCTGCTGCAGAAACTCATTAAGCTTTTATTAGTCCTTTGGCTGAAATGCTAAAACACAGCAGGTGAAGCCGAATCGAACATTTGGGAAGGGATTTCCTGCAAATGTCAGACTTGTTCTTTCATTCTCGGGTGGCATAATTACACATTTCAGCGCTAAAATATTTTCACAGAGCAGCAAATTTATCCATTAGGTATCAGGATACTAAATCCATTTTTTTTCTCTCCTCTTCCCTGGTCCAGTCCCTATTGCAAACATCTTAAGACAAAATTTACTTTTGCCAAGAACTTTTCAGCAAGATATAGGAGCTTGTTTTAAGTCAATAATTATTTAATATTGATGAAAAAGTACTATCTTCATTGGCAGATTAACATGGGAAAAATGTTATCAGTGGGAATAAGTTGTGTTACAAGTGGGATAATCTACAAAGGGAACTAAAACTTTTTCATCAATATTAAAGAATTATTTACTTAAAAATTTAATCAGGCGGGGCTTATTGCTATCAATCCCCCTTTTTTGATAGGAGTGTTATGTTTTTTCAGACTGCCATTGCACCTCAGGGAGGAGTGGAGGAGGTTGATCATTTCACATTTTATCTGTCTCATGTTACACTGTGACAACATGGTGGCAGTTATAACAAATATGTAAAAAACATGTTTGTTTTTTTTTACAAAAGTTACAAACTGTAGCTTTTAAGCAGATTACAATCAGTTTTTTAAAAGTATGAATTTGCATTTTCAAACTATGACAAAACATTTATTATGGTGAAAATTTTTTAAAAAGCAAGACACAATAGGAGAGTATTTCAATACAAGTCCTTCAGTTTGTTTTCCAAACCATCGTGTTAAATTGCAGAAGAGCAACTGGTTGGCCAATCAGCGCAAAGTGCAATCCTTCCAGCGTTTCAGCGTCCTGCTGCTGTGTGCAGCAAAAACACTCAAGTTCCTGACCCAATTTTTCTAGGGGCAATAAAAATGTCATTGTGCCTCTTCAATTATGAAAGCACATCAATTATGGAAATGCTCAAGGTAGAAGTGCTAATTATATGAAATGTGCTTAGATATTGTGGGATGATTGCTGTTTTGATGGATTCTAACTAGTGGACTCTCTAGTGAGTGAGCTGCAATATTTAAATCCAAAGCTGCAACACAAAAAATACAGAAATGTGTCATAAATCCATGCTGACTATCTCCCACTCAGCTCCAGCAGCAGTAATAAACCCAAAAGACCCCCCACTGAAGGATGTCCTTTTGTGTGAGCGTCTGACCCATTACTGTGGACGACACAATCTAATTAACCCGGAGTAATTCAATCACACTCAAGGTACAGGCGGTCATGCATTTGCACACGCTAGCTGGACCAATCTGGATGCTGTAATATATTTGATTTTATCTAAGATATTTCAGCTCAGCTTCATTTGCATCTCAAATAAAGATGAATTAAATTTTTTATTTCATGTAATGCAATCAATCAATCAATCAATCAATCAATCAATCAATCAAATTTTATTTGTATAGCACATTTCAGCAGCAAGGCATTTCAAAGTGCTTTACATCATAACAAACATAAAAACACAAAGTCATGTAACATAGAATAACAATAAAATCAGCTGGGACTCTAATGCAAGCAACTAGCCAATACAAACAGGGTTAAAGTCAAATTAGACGTAATTTATACCAAGAGATATTTATATACTTCAGTGCTTAGTATATTTTCCGCTAACATAATGACAAATAAAAACATCCTACATCTTAATTTTGCTTTAAAATTAGGAAAATTTGCTTCTATTTGCTCTTTAGAAAGAACGGAAAAAACAAAACGACCTTCTGCAGAAACATTTTCTCCTTTTTTTCTTTCTCAAACTGTTTGTCTTTTCAGAGCAAACCGCAGTCTGGCATTTTCAGAGATTTATACCATCATTTTCTGTAATCCAGTTGAAAAATGATGAATTTTGTATTTCAGCATAAATCTGCACTTTAAAGAACAAAACCAGCAGCTTGGAAGTTTTATATCTGCAAAAAGAAGCAGGAGGGATGAAAAATGAGTGCAGTTTTGATTGAGAGCAGCTAAAACGTTTCTGATAGACTTATAAAAAAGTTATAGCGAGGAAAACTCTTTCTCTTTTTTTTATCCGAGGCTGCAGATGAGATTTTATGACTCCTGACTCCTTAGAAACACAAAAGGCAACGAAAAAGAAAGACAAGAGCAGAATTTGAAGTTGTAGATTTAGCATTTTCTAGCAAAAAGTTCAGTCATCCATCACTCTTTCAAGTTGAAAAAGTCTCATTCATACTAGAGGCAAGACATCAAACTGTCAAGCAATCGTTTGTCTCCGCGTCGGCTGTACTCACACGGCCGGCGTCCACAACGTGATGCAGGCACGGCGGCTTTCAGATCAGAGTCTGACTGCGCGACAGAGAGAGACGTTTGAGTCTCACAATCCAAGGATGTGCAGGAGCAGAAAGAGAAGAGCGGAGATGCTGGGGAACGCTAGAGAGAGCAGCAACGTGTGTGGGAGGGGTCGGGGGGTATGCAGTGTGTGTGTGGGTGTGTGTGTGTGTGTGTGAAGAGAGGAAATTAGAAAAAAAAAATGTAAAAAATGAATTAGTGTGCATTAGAACGAATCCAGAGCTGCTCAGATGCCAGAAACAACAGATGCTAACTCCCTATTCTTACTCCACTCTTAGCTCACTAGCGTGTTCATTTTGCTCCTCCCCCTCTCTTGCTGTAGGGCGGAGACACACACACACACACGCACACACACACACACACACACACCCCTATACTGACTGACAAACAGACACACACAGTGTTTCCTCAGGTCACTCATGCAGGAAGCTGAGTCGGTGCCAGGCTCTCCTGCCCTACTTTGGCCTGGGGAGTCGCTTCAGCACCACGACACACAAAAAGCCCCGACCAAGTGATTTGAATACTGATTCCAGGGACTGAAATATTCCAAACAGACTAAATTTTCATTTTCTGCTCTTTAGCTTTCAATTTAGTCTCAGACAATCCGCAATTAAGTTCTTCTGTCAACATACAGTAGCGTTAGCGGGTTAAGAGCAACTGAAAACGATGTAATATAGAGAAAGAGAGTGATAGAGAAGAGGGGAAAGATGTGAAGAGGAGGAGGATGAAGAGAGAAAGAGAGGGGGGAGGGGGTGGTGACAGAGACAAATGGCTCTGGGGCTCATGTTCCCTGCTTCCTACATCTACCTTTCCTCTCCTGGTTCCCAGGAGGAGCATTGTTTCTCCACTGAACAGCTGGCGTTTTCTGCATTGTGTGCATCGGGTGGGAAACCTCTGGAGACGGGCAGATCGCGCCTCCAGGGCTGTGAGCATTGCACCAATATTTCCCCTCCAGATATCTCTCTCTATTCACTGTTGATTGTTGAAACATCTCTGGATCATAACCGAAAACTTGCCTAAGGGAAATATTTGAGAACAGACTGTGGTGAGAATTAGTGTCTCTGTTTAAACTGTACAATCTAATTACTGGTAGTTCTCCTTATTTAAAACAAATATCTTCAAACTCGTTGCCTCAAAATCTTTTGGTTTTCATTAAGCTACCGTATTTTTTGCACTATAGGGTGCACTGGATAATAAAATAAGGCAAACAGTTAAAGAATGGTCTATTTTTGATATGTTTTCGCTGGACTGTAAGGCACATGAAGCGAAACAAAACAGTCAGATAAGTCAGTCAGTCAAAGCACAGTATGTATTACTCAGATAGCCATAACGTAACTAAAACATTTTGACAGAGCCCCACACAAAATCGCTTCGAGGTCAGAAAAGCTCAGCCAGATTTAACCCATATTAACTCACCAAAGGGCGCTGTTTTACTCCAGAACAAAATATATAGCGATCGGGATATATATGTATATATACTGTCGTTTTTTGATCAAATTAAAGGCTTTCATAGGCGCCTCATAATCCAGAAAATACGGTACCTCACTGTCAGGCAGAATCAGTTCAATTGGGGACCAAATTGCAACATTTGTTACATTTTCAGCTTTCACACTGCACTGTGTCAAATCAACCAAACTGACTGAACAACCTGTTCCCCTCCTCACCTGTGGGGGCGCTGCACCAAGAACCACAGAACACAGGGAGCAACTCCCTTCTTCACAAAATATAAACTAAAAAGGAGTGGCGTCAGATTTTAGCGGTTGTAAGATCTTAGGATACTAAGAAAATGAATGTAAACATCTGATTTAAAGACATAATTAATAATAATTAATTAAAATAATTTAATTCTAAATAAATCCGACATAATCTCATTATTATGGCATTAATCAAATAGGAATAATTGGAGCAATTCTAACTGACCTAAAACAAAACAGGTTTATGTCTTTTTATTTAATGTATGTAAACTTTTGATTTACATACAAAAGTTTACATACTTTATTTATAAAATATAAATAATTCCAGCATGATTACCTCCCTAAAACTTGATTATACTGGAAAATACTACATTTGCTTACATACTTTTTAATTAATTAATGCTGCAATATATCATCCTTTGATTTTTTTGTCAAAAACATTTGATAAAAGGTAAAATTTTAGTTTCTTGTTTCCAAAAAAACCATACAAAATCTCCTTTTAAGTCGGTCCTATGTGACATACATCGGGGAATATAAGATTCAGGTTCTAAAAATAACAGTGCTGGCACTGAGGCTCATCAATAATTAAAGAGCAGAGCATCCTATGCAGGTATTGATTAGAATGATCAAGTTGCAAAAGGGATAAGGAAAGAAAACAGAGACTAAATCTCATTTCTATATGCTGGAATCAAGTTGCAGAGTCAAAACAGTGATTTGCGTCACACAGCAAATCTCAAATCAGTCATCTACCCACTACAACGGATGCCTGAAATCCCTGAGATCACATTTGTGTGGGTGGTGAGTCAGACCATTACCGCAGACGGCAGAAGAACTGGGAAGAGGAAGAGGAGCTGACAGGTGGAGAAGAGGAACACGTTCAAGAGACGAGCAAGAGGATTCAGGAGAGCGAGTATTTAGTCAACAGTTTTTCTACAACTTTACATTTAAAAGCCAAACACAGAGAAGCTGCTAATCCGCCAAATTACAACAAACGCACAGCGCACACATGCGAAGTTTAATAAGTAGGCTAACAGGAGTGAAAATAATCCCCTCTGCATCACCTCAGTATTACTGCTGACAGAAACCCCCTCTGTGTGTGTGTGTGTGTGTTGACAGCAGTGTCTAATCCCACTGAATAAAAACTTCTGTGCAACAGACCAACATCAGGAAACTTAATAATGTGGGAGAATATGAGACCCAAAGGTCAGCCCTTTCTGGAACCTTTAGTGCTTATTTGGAAAACAAGATATTCTTGTGATCAACACAAACAGCGATGGTACCGGAAACCCGAGGAAGCGGAAACAAGACGGGAACACGGAGGTCTTCAAAAAACAAAAAAATCTGAGGAATTCAGTTTCAAACCTTTTCAATCAGTTACATTCTCCTCTCTCCATCCATATATGTCATATGTGTTGGATATTATTGGCGTATAAAGACTTTGTGTTTAAAAAATGCAGTGAGGAGAAAAAAAACAATCCATGGTACTGTCCATGGTGCTGAAACAGTAATGTTGGATTTTTTGAATGCTTGAAGTGAGTTCTAATTAAGGCAACATGGCTGAAAAACGTATCACAACTTAAGCGTTTAATATCAGTCGATAGATAATTATTGATTTAAACTGGTGATGTGACTTACTGTTTTTTTCACTATTGTTTATTTTTGAAGCAGTTATGAACGGTGTGAAAACCTGAAACTGCTGCTGCAAGTTAACTCAAAAGTCTGTTGCTAGGTAACCAAAGAGTGAGAGTTGCTAGGTAACCAAGGAGTGAGTTAGGCTATGTTCACGCTGCAGCCTGAAGTGACTCAGATCTGATTTTCTTTTGCCTTAATGTGACCTGTGTAGCTGCACTGGTTTTAATCCACGCCCCACACTGACGTCGTGTTTCTTTATTCAGCCATGAAACACCTAGAAAACTACAATGAAACATACATCTTTAAGCATACAAGTGCCAACCATATAGCACCGTGTTTGTTTTTGTTTCACAGCACCGTAGCATAAGTAAACTGCATACATAGTCTTCAAATGTTCACCAGTTAAACCGGTTGCGGATTTTAAAGGAATCCTCCACACTGCTCTCTGGGTAATCTTGCTTTCAGTCTGCTTCAGGATCACTGTTATTACAACCAAATTATTTTGACTCAAACCTACATAAATTGTAAGAAACATCTTACAGAAAATTGACATAAACAGAGACTTGCAAACTTCTAGGCAACTAAAGCAATACTAAACAAACTGTTAAAGCGCCCATTGCAACCCGTAAGAGACCTTTTTATGACTTTCTGAAGAACTCAGGTAAGAATTTTTCCGAATGTGACACAGGCCCAGAGGATATGCGATTCAATCTTTTCAAATGTGACCTGAACGTCACCGATACGCGACAAACGTCACTGTTCTGATAGCGGGAAGGAAAACACCAACCATGGCGGACTGTAAAGGATTGAGTTGTTAATGTGCTGTTGGCTCTGGTTGGATAACAACTTCTCAAAATCATAAGATATGCTCCACCATTGGCATCCATGTTTACTTCCGGAAACACTGAGCACTTCTTCTTCTTTTTTATGGCAGTTGGCAAGACACTGAGAACGCTCTTTAGTGTGACATTATTGCGCCCTCTACTGAGCATGCGGGACACTTTCAGGTTGTTTACAGTTCACATACAGGTGTGCAAAATAATAATAATAATAATAATAATTCAGACTTCACTGAACATTAAGGTCTGCAGTGTGAAGGTAGTCATAGTCGAGCGTAGGGCGGGGCGATACGGATTTAACATTTTATCACAATATTTCGCGGAAATATTGTTGCATTTCAAGATAGAATATTTTTATTTTTGTATTTATAAAAGAAATTTCTTATTTGTATATTTTAATGTATTTCTAAAAAAAAACACTTCAGTGGTTAAATGAGAAATCTGGAGAACAAGCCAATATTTTTAAATCTTAACTGTCATAATAATAAATTACTGAAATAATCATCAGTTCAGCCCTAATGTTTTTTATATATATATTAAACACAACATCAGTATCGGCTGATACTGGTAATTTTTTAACATATCACTATCGGTCCGATAAATAAAACTGGGCTGATATGAACAACAACGGATATTTATTTTTATTTGTCTTTATCTGTTTATCTGGATGTTTTTTCCCCCCAGGGTGTAAAAATGGTAATGAATTATATATAATATTGGTAAATATTGGTTACTGGCCATAACAGAAATATTAGATATCGGCCCAAATTTTCTCATCAGTGCATTTCTATTATTTATACTTGCTTGTAGCTACAATAAACACATTCAGGATACTAACTTAGTATGAAATAATTTTACACAAAAACACAAATCTACATCTGATGCTGAAAGCAGCTATTTTTCATTCCCTGTATCTATCTATCTATCTATCTATCTATCTATCTATCTATCTATCTATCTATCTATCTATCTATCTATCTATCTATCTATACACACACACACACACCATATTTAGCAGTGTTGTGCTTTTTTCTGTGTTTGGCTGCAGCTCCATATTTAATACCAATAACAGGAGGAGACCTGCACACTCAGACACTTTTCCTCTCCTGCTGCTGGAGGTTGTTATGAGCTCCTGTCTTTTTGGCAGGAGCTGCGTGTGAAACAGAGGGCGAGCCGCACGCCGCCGCCATGGGAATGGGACAAACACGGACCTCAGATGAACACGCGCCGGCGAGGAGCTGAACCAAAAAGCAGCGTGGCCAGAAGGTTTGATGCCGAGTTCATTGGACAGTCACAAGGAAAGACTGTAAGAGTGTCACGACGCAGACACACACACACACACTCCTCTGTTTCATCAACATTAGCTTTAGTGAATCGCTGTGTAAGAGGGAGCAAGATGAAAGCAGAAAATTCATTTTGAGAATTGGCTAGTTTGATATTACAAAGACTCCATTGCAATTATTTAGTATTTACAACTTTAATTTTAATAAACTGCAACAAATTTGTCAATTATTTTAAAAGTTATGCCAGTTTTCAACATGCAGGTTGTCACTTGGTGCTGACATGTTTAAGATTATTTTGTTAAAATCTCATCAGGTTTAGGTCCAGGACCATAGTCACAGTCTGACATGATTTTTCTGACTTTAAATGGCTCAGATTCAGCAGATTGTAAACAGAAAATAAGCATGTTTTCTCCCAGCGATCAGCAGCAAAACCATCTGTTCAGACAACTGTTCAAATCTCTATTTTTATACTGCAGCTACATAAGATTATATTTATCACACACTCACTGATTAAACTGGAAAATAATCTGCAGTTGTGGAAATTACTAAATCTTTTTGTCAAATTCTAATAAATTATTAGAGAAATTTTACCCCGAACTCGACCAGATCAGTTTTAACAGTCAGAAAACCAATCAAACTGAAACTAGCTTAACTAAGGCGTAAAAATCAAAATAACAACAAGTACACGACATACATTAAATAAACAATATGGTACATTTTCCTTTTGGTTTCAAATTAAACCAATAAGATTAGATTATACGTTTTTGCTTTAATGTTTTGGCAATAAATACCTTCATACCATGAAATAGAACAAGTTTTAGGCAAAGTTATCAAGCCGTGACTGTGAGTCTCACAGCAGTCACTTATAAGTTGGAAAAACCTGTTGTTTATTTGAAATATTTATTGTAGAAAAAAGCTTAAATTGTGATTATGACACAGTTCTGTTAAAATGTGCGCAGATATTTCTGTACTGCCACCTGAAGGATTTTATTTTATTTGTAGATTTCCAGTAATGCAGAGAAAACTTTATATACTAGTCGTGTTTTTGAAAAGATTTAAGTTTTGTTTGGCAGTAAACCATGAGAAGACAGTTCAACCTTCAAGTTATCCAGATAAACATCCACATATTTAGTAATATACAGTACTAAATCGATATCACAGATAGTCTCCTTATGATTCTTACCATAAACTCCCATGACATTTGCTTAATTTAACAAATTTGGAGCATTATTAATTGATTTAACTTTCTCTGTTTTCTACCTGCATGCCGTCTTGTTGTTAATGCCTGTACTCCAATGATTGTTTTTGCATGAGATATTCTGGATGAGGCTTCTTTTATCTTTTATTCTTGTTAACATTTCATACAATATTTATAGATGACAGTTTCTCGCTCATTTGCAGGAACTCTTCATAGACCAAAATCCTAACAAAACAACCCAGAAATGTACAGCTTAAATCAAAGTCCAACCTGTATTAATGAGTTAATGTAAAGTGGATTGATCGGATCGATCGACTAATGACTAATCGATAAGCTTCATCATGTTTTTTCTGCAATGCCCTCTCCGCTTTTCTGTCACCTCATCCTCACCTCTCAAAACAGAACCGAACAAAGTCCATTTCATCATCCCACATCGAACTCCGTTTGGACCGTTTCGCTTTCCTGTTCTAGTACGGCTCAGTCGCCATCTTTAATTCTATATCAATAACTCCGCTTAAGTGGCGCCCTCTGCTGGAGGGGGGCCAAACTGCAACAGTGAAAGAAGGTCTAAGAGGAAATTTCTGGCTGTAGAGGTTTTGAAATGTTGTTATGAAATAATTACTAGTCTAACATATGAAAAAATACATAACAAAACATCTTCATAGTAATGTTTTAATGCTCAGCTTAATCCATGATGTTATGTGTTCACATGAGCATTTATTATGGTGACATAAGTGTAAACTCCTGAAACTAAAGTAAGCTCCATTTGAAGAACGATGTAAAGTTGAAAATGTATAAAAGTTAGAAACTTTTCAAACAGCATAAAACAACAGATGCAGCACTGAGATCAAAGTGAAAATCAAAGTAGCTTACAACAAAAACACTCTGACTTGTTTAATTTCAAACACATCAGGTCATCTCGTCAGCTCTTAAATCATAGCGAAATATGACATTGAGAACAAAAACTGGTAATGTTATTATTAGTCCTTTCAATTGCATCAATAAAATTGTTCAATTTTATTACAATACTGGTCATGTGCAAGCAGAGAGAGAACCGCCTTTGTTACAACAAGCACTGGCTTCTCTGAATGAATATTTCATGACGGCCTCACACAAACACATCAAACACATATCTTCCTCCAGAAGAGACATTCCAGCACTAAATCAGGGATCAGGAGGACAAATGTGGTGAAAATGTCTCTGTGTGTGTCCATTTGTAAATTGATTTACGACTGTGTGATCTATGTTCAACCCCCCACCGTAAACCGCTCATTATTTACAACCTGGTTTCCTAGGTTACAGCCTACTGAGTCACAGGATGGACCTTAATCAACAACTAAATGCAAGTCCATAGCAAGAGCAATCAAAGACTTTACTTTTGGATGTGTTTTCATCTTCTGTTGAAATCTCAAACATTGGTTAGTAAGCTTACGAGAAACTACAGAATATTTTCAGATAGCTTTTGGCAAAAATATCAATCAACTTGACCACTTTTCATGGAAAGATGATTGGTAAAGTTAAGTTAAATTGGTTTGAAGTGTCTGCAAACTTTCGACAGGATTGAGAAGCCAAAAGTTCAGCTGTGCTCAAGTTGCAGAAATCAAAGAGACAGAGTCAAAATGAGGCTTTGAAACAAAATAAAACTGTATCAAAATTAAACATGGTAGCGGAAGCATCAAGCACTGTTGCACTGCACAAAATCTTTGGAAGAAAAATATCTTTTTCTATTTTCTCAAACTGTTTTTTTTATATTTAAACAACCGAATGGTGTTACCAAACACAAAGTTTCCTGTCATTTAATTTAATTTAATTTCATTCACTTAATAATAAACATAAATGCTTCATGTAAAAACTAAAATAAATTCTGAATGAAAAGGAGAAGAAGAAAGTATAAGCTTACAATATCTGCCACATATTCACATAATAAACAAAACTTTCTATTCAGCTCAATAGACTATGGCTGTGTTTAGATTGAGCATATGATTGCTTAATATCATATCCTAAAAATAAATTTGCTGCATAAAAACATGCCAATGTTGAAGAAACTCTTGTTTGTTGGTAAAAAGATTTGGTGCTAGGATAAGGTGGTTTTTGTTGCCGTATCAAAATTGGTTGATTTTGCAAAACTGCAACAGAAACACTGCAACCGGATGTTACCACTGGCGCAAACCATGAAGAAGAAGATGACAGGAAGTAGACGGAGTATTGCGGTGTGGCAGGTTTTTTTAATAATTTATTGTGTAAACACATGTAACCTTAATTGCAGTCCTTATTTAATGGAAATAAGGCAATTGCAAAATTATGTTTGTTTTTTTTAAAGTGGAATATTAGCACATATTGGTGCTGGAAGAGTATTTTATTTAATTTTTTAATGGGGACCTTCTAAAATATAAATACAGCATTTTTTGTGCATTTGTTTAAAAATAATCCCAGTGAATGTGACTACAATATTCACAAAGCAAATCCAAACTTTGAATCCAAAAATGGCTCAAACTTTTACATGGCAATAATGTTTCTCTTTACCTTTACTCTGTAAAATAGGAATTCTACCCTTTGACTAAATATATGTATTTGAAAATTTAAAATGTAACTTTCTGTGGAAGGTTTATCCAAGAAAAAGACGGGTATGGACAGACCTAAAATATTGCTAATTATTTGGCATTCAACTCTTCTTCATCAGAACCTGATTTAAAGGTTTACAGATTCACAGATCTTTTCTACTTACCCTCAGGTCTGTACTGAGCTACAATAGTCACTGTTTGTCCAGCATTCTTTAGAGCTGCAGCTGCCTGCTCATGTGTTGCACTGGACAGGTCCACCCCGTTCACCTGCACATACAAACACAAAACTCTTTGAGCCCAGATCCTAATATTCAAAGTGCATCTTAGCGGGTCGGTGCGTCCGGCTAACATCTATGCATTTAATACATCAAAATTATTCTCCAGAGTGCACTTGCATGAATAAATAATAACGCAACTCTATAGGGATATTAAGCACCTCTGCAATCTGGGGATTATATTAATCTTGAATCCCTTCTAAAGAAAATTAAAACCATTTTTCATTTGAAGCTTCAACACCCACACTCCAGAAAATATGACTTCAACAAACAACCGGTTCAGCCTGCCTCAACTCACACAGCCAAACAGGCTGCAGTTGGTTAGAATTGTCCAAAATTTTTTTTTCCATATTTCTTTAGACATTTAAAATACATCTAAAAGAGGAATCCTGTAGGTTTTAAAATGGAATCCCAGCCTTTAAACTGTCACTCTGTGCTGCCGTTTTAACACTAGCCAGCGTGTCGTCGCCGTCATATCATGCAACTGTTTATCACAGTGTCATAAGATATGTTGTCGTACAAAATTGCTATTAGTGAATGTCAATTTGACAACTTATTTCACTTGTAAAATAAGTGAAATAAACATGATTTGTTATAACTAAAAAGGATTCCCGGTCTTTAAACTGTCACTGGTTGCTGTGGTTACCCGCATTTTTGCTGTATACTAAAACTGCAAGTAGAACTAGCATGTTTTTCATCAATATTAAGGATTTATTTACTTAGAACAAGCTCATATGTCTTCCTGAAAAGTTAAATAAGAGTTAGTTTTGTCTTATTTCAAGTACACTTGAACTAAGACATCAAGTCAAGTTTAGGGCTGTTGTAAAAGAATATTTTAGTAATCTATAGAATATTTTTACGATTATCCGAAGAATCGGCTCTCTCTCTAAAACCGTGACAACGTCATTCTGACTCCAGAAAAGTTGTCATAGTCCAACCGTCGCACCACAAAGTTCAACAATCCTTATTCATTCCCCAAACTCTGGCAAAACGCAGCACAATTCAACACCATGCTGTTAGCACTTCACAATAACTCGTAGGTGGAAGTAAGAGGGCTGCCCTCCACAGATAATGATCCGGCCAGAGCACGGTGCGCTACATAATAAAACATAATTATTTTGTCGAAGCTTTGAGGCAGATAAATTTTCCTTGAGGATTTTTAATAATCGAGGTACTTTAATCATTCGAGGAATCATTTCAGCACGACTCAAGTTGCAGGTTATTTCGATAGCACATTTACAACAACCTCAGCAATCACAACATCACAGGTAGATAAATGATGAAACAGAAAATAAAATTAAGTCTGGTAAAAAATAATAAGACAAATATAAAATTGGCAGAAAATACCAAAAACTAATAATATGAATGGAAACCAGGACATCCTTAATTTCAGCTGCAGCAACTTACCAAAGCAGAAAAGAAAAAAAAGAAACCCCAATCAGTGAAGTATTAATTATCTGTCAGTGAAGATAGTACTTTTTCCTCAATTTTAAGAAATTATTGTCTTAAAACAACCTGAAAAGTTACTGGCAAGTTATTTTTGTCCTATTTTATGTGCACTAAAATGTTTGCACTAGAAACTAGACCAAAAGTACTTAGTAAGATTTAATATTTTTGCAGTGCATGTAAGCTAAGTAGTAACAGAAGTAGAATTGTTGCAATTATAAATCATAATGGAGACCAAAACCATCCCGGAAGAGATTTTAGTTCGTACCGATAAGATGCGGTCTCCTTTTCGGAGCTCGCCACATAGATCGGCTGGACCTCCAGCCAGGATGAAGGAGATGAAGATCCCCTCACCATCCTCCCCTCCAACGATGTTGAAGCCGAGACCCGTGGATCCCCTCTGCAGAACCACTCGCCTGGGCTCTCTGAGAAAAACACAAACACCAGAGCAGAGATGAAACAAATGAAAGCAGTGTTCAGGACGACATACTCCAAATAGTAACATGATAATAACATGGTGATGGAATATTTCAGAAGAATTTCACTTTGAGGTTATGCATTACGTTCACCAGCAGATGTCAGGGTAACACTTTCTCAGTTTTTTGCAGCTCCTACAACTAACCATGCTTCTTACACACACTGCTAATTTCGGAATTGTACAAAGTATTTTTATGTAATTAATATTTTAAAACAAAATCAAGGCCAGTAAACTCCCCCTCAAAAAAAATTTACCTGTCGTTTAAAACTGTGCAAGACCCGGTTTATATTTTAGGTCGACAAAGATGTAAAGATTCCTTTGACTCATTTTCTTTATTAAAATATTATCTACTTAGTATATTAGTGAACACATAAAATCAAAGAAACTCTTAAGAAATAACCCGGCCCTTTTACTGTTTTCAATTTTGCTTTTTGGCAAAAAGTTTGGACACCCTGCCTTCCCATTTGTAATACACTTCTTCAGGCCACCAGTCACATCGAGAAGCTTAATTTGTATCACTAAAATACATTCTAGCTTAAGTAAATTATGTTTTTCGGGATGCACCAAAACAAATATTTGGACAGATATTGACATCCAGGTTTTAATATTTACCGATTTTATGGCCAATAACTGATATTATTAATATTACAAATATTTCACAGCCATTTTGACACCTTTGGGGAAAAACCCAATCAGAAACAGATAAAAATAAATATTGGTTACTCATATTGGCCCAGTTTTATTTATCGGACCGATACCGATGTTGGTGCCAATATATTGTGCACCCTTGCATATTTTCAAATGTATTGATATTTACTGAAACACATTTACTGAACAGTTGAGAAAAAGGTGAAATATAACAACAAAGGCACTTTTAGAAGGTTTTAAGCATTATTGGTTGGAAATTATTGTGACAACAATAAATCTAAATCTTATCATGATAAGAAAATCATCATTTATAATAATAAATGCATTTTGATAATCATAAATATTTTAGTACATTTGAAATAAGACAAAAATAATGTGCAAGTAATTTTTCAGAAAGATATAGGAGGTTGGCTTAAGTAAATAATTTTTCAATATTGATGAAAATTCCAAACAATGCCCATTATCTCGTTTTAAAAAATTACGTTAGCTGGATAACAAGTTTGCTAATCCTGGTTTAACTCTGAATTGAAACATAGCAACATCAAAAACAAATATCTTCAAAACTAGTTTCTGTGGATATTTAAAGAAACAGTAATAAAATATAGAGCTGGGAAATTATTACAACCAAATAAGTATTAAATGTTTCAATTTAAAAGTGGTTAGGGAAGGATTAAAGGTACAAAAATAGATTTAAGTGGACAATTTGTTAAATTTACATGACTACTGTGAGAAAAAAGCAACTAGAGCAAAGCAAACGTCAAAATGACCATCCTGCATTCAGTCTGGGTCTTATCAGATTTATTATAGTCGACGCTCACTCATTGGCCCAAAGGTTTGTGACGAAATGAGTCATTTTCTGGTAACCACGGTGATGCCAGTGGAGTGACTGGATGGGCTTTAATCCCTCCATTAAAATGGATTAAAGACAGTGGAGCAGCACTGGGAGATCTGAGTGTGTTTGTGTGTATATGAGCACATATGTGACCTGAGTTTACACGCCAGACTAAAATTCACACAGCCATCTGCCTTTCACTGCTAACAACACACATAAGCAGCTGCAGAGTGGGAAGAAAATGATAGAGGTCACTGAGTTCATATTGGAACCTCAACAAGTCATAACTGGATAAAAAAAAAAAAGGCTTTTGGGTCAGAATAAATCTCTGAGAAGGATAATAAACAAACCAGAAAGAGAAACAGACAGGCAAGCACAAAGAAAATGACTTTAGATTAGATTGTGCAGATGATAAAACCTGGAGTATTGACCCTTTCCATCTACGTCATTAAATCATTCGAGGCGCCATGATGGACGCCGGAAGTGAGGGACGGGAAACAGCTAGCTTAGAAACCGGCCCGAACTTCCTCCCTCCTGATGTGTTGATCAAACTACCGACTTTGCCTGAATTCACACCACATTATTTATATCACTATGTCATAAACAGCGTTTCCCCTTTACATCTAAGCAGGTTTAAAACTTATATATATATATATATATATATACGAGATGCTAACCAGTTTTTTTTCTAATGCTAATCAGTTTTTTTCCATACATGCTAGGCTACATGACGGTACGGCGTTGTCTCCATGGTTACGGTTAGACGCGTACCGTCTCCCTATACTTCTAATCATACTTACTTGTAAAGTATATGAACGTTGGCCTTCTTACCGTGTAAAGAGAGTTCGCATTAAATTCGCGATTAAACCGATGGCTGCCAGTCTTTATAACTGACGGCTACTATCCATCGCCGCCGTATCGTTCCTCATCAAAAGTTATACAATAAAATAACAAGTTTGGTTTGCATTGTTGTCTGTTTGTGCAGCAACCTGTGACCATTTTTAAAGTGAAATAATAAGCTAACTAAAGCGATATTAGGTTACAGATGATTTCTTCTTCTTCTTTTGTGTTTTGTTGCCGGATGGCAACCAACTTAAGGTGCATTTACCGCCACCTACCGGACTGGAGTGTGGCAATGATATTCAGAGGGAATTTAATAATACACACCGATGTTAAAGATGTCTGTTTTACATTGGCATTAAAGGAGCGCATCGATTGTTTTGATGTCCATCATAGCGGAGTTCTGGAGAATGTGACGTCACGTGACGTCATAATAATCTCACCTGGGAACGTCTTCGTCTGTCGTCAGGCTCCTGGGCAGCGGAGAGTATCTGGGCGTGGTCAGAGGGGCGGGGCTTACAGACTGGCTCCCACTCATGTACGGACTCACGTGGTTGTCCTGATGTGGGGAATATGCTGGTGGAAAACATAAGCAGCTTTTTAATCAAACAAAAATGTTTGAAGCATCATAGTTTTGGAGCTTTAATGCAGTTTGCATTAAAAAAAAAAAAAAAACTATATTAGTTTAAAACTGTTAAAATTTTTAATATTTAATTAGATTCATAGAAGCAAAAACACAAAATATTTTGGTCTACTTTCAACTCCAAATATTTTTTGTATGCTTAAAATAAGACAAGACTAATGTTCGAGTAACTTTTCAGAAAGATATAGGATCTTGTTTTAAGTAAATGATTCTTGATTATTTTATAACATGGAAAAATTGTCTTAAGTGAAACAATCTGCCAGTTGAACTATTACTTACTTACACAGGCTTCTACATTTTGTTGAATAGTTACTAGAAAGTTAGTTTTGTTTTATTTCACATGTACTAACATATTTGTGTAAGAAACTGGACCAAAATTACTCAGTACAATTTAGTGTTTTTGCAGGTAATGTTCTTTAAAAAAAATACATCGGCATCAGTCGGACCTCACTGCTGTATTAACCTAATTAAATAGAAAAGAATTAAATTTCTAGAGAGAATCACATGATATTTTATTATTATTATTATTATTATTAAATTCTTAATTAGGCCTCACTGTCTGGTTCTGCTTCAGCTCCATTCTTCATGACACAAAAGTATCTTTGTAAATTAACCTGATTTACTTCGTTTATTAAATCAAAAATCCTATGGATATACCAGCCTTTTGACAAACTCCCTCTTACTTTCCATACTTTAGCTTTTTTTATTTTACAGCATGTCATCTTTTGACGTTTTCACCTTGAATGCTTTTGAGTTTATGATTCATAAGTGAGTCACTCTGACGCCTCACTATTCAAAGCCTTAAAGACTTCATGTGTAGGAGCAAACCTTCGCTCCTTCCTTTCTTTTCTTGTTTATCTCCTGCTCTACCTGAATTCTTTATAATTTCAGTGGCAAGAGCCATGTTTATGCATTATAATAAGTCCTTGAATAATAAAATGATTTAGACAGAGTTTTAAAATTACTATACAACAAACATCTTTATGAAATAGTGCAAAAATTAACACTTATTGTGGGTTTCTCTGAGCAACATCAACTGCAGAGAAACAATCCGTCATAATTCTTGAAGGATAATTGATCACTTTTATTATCAGAAAAGGCATAAATCATTTAAACTGGTGATTTATGCCCTGGTCTATGGCATAGACCAACTTTAAAACATATCAACAATGAGGCCATTCCAGGAGTTTAATGTTAGCGCTCCATTGATTCCAAAAACAAATCAAGCTTGTTTTTGGGTTTGGGTTTGGGATTATTGTTCTGTTGAAACACAAACCAGAAGTTCATTTTCTACATCTGATTAAACCTTTGAGGGTTTTGAGAGAGTAGGGGATACTCCCAGTGGATAAATAATGAGAAATTTACACCCTGGGCAGGCTGCTAGTCCATTATAGGACAGCACAGAGCTACACACGACAAACAACCCCGGGGGAATCTAGACGGTGTGTTTCTGAACTGTAGGAGGCTGGATGACCTAGAAACCACACCAAGAACATGCAAACCCATTATGCTTTTGCTAAAAAGTGTGCCACAGTGTGGCAAAGGTTTCAACTAGAGCTGCACAGTTCACTGAACCGCAATAGTTTTTGGAGAAATAGCATGAGCTATACTGCAATTACAAATGGCTGCTTGGAAACTATCAAGTGTTATGCCTTAGGTATCAATCTGTTATGTTTATCCATGAGACATTTTACTGTTAGAAGAACTATTTTAGTTATTCTAATCAAACTTTAACATCTAAAACATCAGTTTGAATTTTTTTCAGCGTGAGTGAAATTTGCAGCAGCCACATAGCTAAACCAAATGCTTCTGAGAAAAGCTTCAAGGATGTTTGAAGCAACCAAGGTGAGGCATTCAAACCCAAACTTCTTCCACCAACCGTCCAACATGGCGGTAGAAGCATCATGATGAGGTTTAGCATCCAACGTAGTAATTAAAGAGAAGTGCTCAATATTCTTCAAATTTACCTCAAACTAACAGCTAGACGGTTGAAACCTGGACAGAGCTTGTGCTCCAACGGGATAATAATCTCAAACTCACCTAACAATTGGTAAGCAAAGGTAAAACAGGCTAAAACTGAACTTCTGGAATAACCCTGAACCACATGTTCCTAAAAGCTCTGAGAAGGCTAGTTTCTCTGCAACACTCTAAAAGACATGTGGGAAAGTATTAGAGAGGATTACATACATTACTTTGAACACAATATGTAATTCACAATAAACTACAAGTGGCTCTTGTTGCAGTTTATTACACACATAATACACATAACATAACATTAAAAACTATAAAGAACAAACTATTTTTTTTTAAATAGTTTGTGGTATTGTGCTTCCTTGATCAGGTTAGCGTAACAAAACATTTCATTACATTTTGTACACAAAATAATTTATTAGATGAGGACATTTTCATCTGCTCAGTTCTTGAGTTGCTAGGCAACGGGCTGGACTACGGCGGGGTTGCTAGGTAACGGGCTGGACTTCACTGGGGTCACTAGGTGAGGTACAGTGCCTGCTTAATTGTGACGTTACATCATGAAGGTTTTTGAAACATCATTTTCCAGACGCACGAAAAAATATCAACTTAATGCCAAAAACCGACTAGATGTTTTTTTTAAAGTGCTTGGGCTGTTTTTAGAAGCAGCAGAAAATCAAATGGAATTGTAAAAATATTACAAATTTGAATTTTGCGTCATACATCCCCTTCAAATACAGAGCCAATTAAACATACAGGTTTTTTTTTAGTATTTTTATGGAATAATTTGATTGCATGTTCACAACAGAATGACCCTAAGAGTACCAGTAACATTTCTTTTAATCTATTTTCTTGTCATTAGACTGGAAACAATGTGGTTTTTAACATCACTTCCAAAAAATATCCCTTTTCTTTCTGCAAAAAAGTTCAAATTTTTATTTATTTTAAAACTTAAAAAATATAATTTTGTCTTTTTAAATTACAAGTTTCTTTTAGTAGATATTTATCAATAAATTCATTAGCGAATGTGAGGTTTTGTACTCACAGTTGGTGACATCGGGTGGAGGGAAGTTGTCATTAATGAAAAGGGAGCTGTGTTTGGCGACACGGAGGTACACGACGTCCGGAGTGGATTTTAGTGCCGCAACTGCCTCTTCGTGAGTCACTTCCTCCAAGCAAGAAGCGTTTACCTTCATAGATAAGAAGGAAAAACCATAATTAAGCACCAGAAACACCACAAAAACGAAGCTATAAAATGTTTATGCCGATGTAAAGCAGAGAACTTGTGTCTGAATCTGGAACCTAAACGAGAAAACACAATAGAAAGAATAAAAACGTTTCTTACAGCGACAAGTTTATCTCCTATTTGTAGCCGCCCGTCTTTGTGTGCAGCTCCTCCTTCGATGATTTTGGTCACATAGATGCTGTTGTCACCAGGAACGTGCTGGTTTCCAACACCGCCTGCTATGCTGAACCCTAAACCTGAGAGAAAACATCAACATTTAAAGGTCATGAATGCCACCAAGGTACAAATAAATGTTCCTTATCATTAAAAAGTTCATTAAATACATTTAAGAAAATGCATTTAATGAACGTATGTATTTTAGCAAGACTTTTAGCTAATACTGGCAACACAAACATTTGAAGTATATCTGCTATTATTGCCTTATAGTGTTTCACAAACTGTTTTAACTAATAATTAGCTTTCTGACTGATTTTACTGTTATTTTTGGTTGAAAAATACTCATGAGATAATTTGGACATCTAATGTTACCTTTTTATTTTAAGTATCTACTGATATTTTTAGAGAAAGCTATGAGTGAGAGCAAAAAAGAATAATATGCTGGATTTTTTTTCTTATTTTAGACTTATATCTGGTCATTATTATTAAATCAGATACTATATTTTTAAAACGTGTATCAAACTCAAGGCCTGTGGGTTACTTCAATTACTTGTGACGTATTATGATAGTTCAATTATGTGACTTCTTATGTGTTTCCAGGCACAATCAAGTAACTATGTAACCTTCAGTTTTAAAAATTATATTTCTATATAAAATATGACTTTAAAAAAATTTCACTTTGTAATTGGACCTCTGTCTCTTTAAAAACCCCCGCTCTTTCTGAAACTTCGCCTTCAGGAAGTCATCACAACATGGCTCCTCTATTAACCCTTTGACATTTTAACCAGTACAACAAGCTCAGCAGATGTACAGTTTCACTAGCTGTTTGCTAATTGCACTGGCTAGTCTGAAGGAGTTGACTGGGGGAGGAGCTTCATCCTCGAGGGTCCACCCTCGAGCACAGCTGAATGGTTGCCATGGAGACCAAAGGATTTCTCAAACATGCATGAAAGAGTCAAGCATGTTTGACATTCCTGGTATGTTTTTGATGAGGGAATAAAGTTGATTTTAACACAACTTCTTAAAGTTAATTAACCAGTGAATGTGAAAAGATGTTTAATATTATATAATTTTCAGAAGTAATGCAAAGACAACTATTTATTTTAAAAGTTTTTTTCAAATGGGAAACTTTATAAATACATTTTGCCGTGACATCTGAGGACATTCATAATCTGGATTTGGCCTAAAATTAAAATGAGTTTTACGCCGCTGCTTTAAAACTAAGACAATAAGGTTTGTTTACTCCAGTGTTCGATGTGTTCACCTTTTGGCCCTTTGACCAGCTTAATATCCATGATCCTCTCAGCGAGGCTCCTCCGTCGTCGTATGCAGAGCCGGACCAGTCCTCCCGCCTCCTTCAGCGCCTCCACCGCCCCGCTGTGAGTCACCTCCCTCACATCCGTGTCATTCACCCGGACTATGCAGTCATTCACCCTGCACAGCAAAAGTTATCTATTTTTTTGTTTATCATCACCGCTGATAAATTTATCTTTTATTACATGAGCAAGATCTCACACCAAAATATTTAAATACACAAATATAAGGAATAATTTTTAGTCCAGGAGTAACTTAGATGTGACATATCTAATTTATTTATTTAAAATTTTGTCCTGATTCATTTTAACTCATGATGGTAAATAAATTTAATTTAACAAGAATGACTCTACCTGAGTCGTCCATTTTGGGCTGCAGCTCCTCCCGGGATAATTTTGGTGATAAAGATTGATGGGTCTTCTCCAATGTGGGGGTTATCTGTGCCGCCAGCAATACTGAAGCCCAGTCCTGAGTTACCCTGCTCATAAAAACAGAAACACAGGTCATGTTGGTGGTAAAAATATTTATATGCACAATTTTTGTATCCACAATAGTTTCAAATTTCTTAAAGTTTAAAAGTTTGGTTCCAATTTGGCAAAATCTCAGTTTGAAAGCAACAAATGGCATGTTTGTAAAGCAGCAAATTGAAGAACAAGAGCAGCAAAAATATATTAAGTCCAAGTTTCAAACTAAAAATTTAAGTGAATAAACATTAGACATATTCAACACATAGAAGAAAAAATAAAAAACATGTTGATTTTCTGTTAAAAATAAAAGCAATTCAGTCATGTTTTTTCAACGATTTGTAAAAAGAAACCACAATATCATAAAACAAGACACTTGGACCATGCAGGAACAAACACATGCTACGTTTGCATAAGCTGAATATTCATGCTTCACTCAGAAATACAGTTTTCACTACAGTGAATACACAAGTTCTTCTGAGGAGAAGAAGAAAATAAATGAATAAGCTTTGTTGTTGTTTTTGTTCGTTTCTTCCTGATCTGTTGTTTTCTTCATCTGCTCAGTGTTTGGTTTCACAATCTGGCTGGAACTATTTTTGTTACAAAAGTAACACGATCACAGAAACATGGACGTCCAAAAAGACTTGGCACAAACCCCACTGAGCGGGTTCAGATGACAAAATAATCACCACACAGGGTTCGGGCTAGCCTGCCTAAAATGGCTGAAACACACTGCGAAATAATGATCATAAAAGTGTTCCATATAATCCCGGGGACATAGGAACAGCGCGTTTAAAATAATATTCTTTATGGGAAATCATTGGGTCAAATGGAAACACAGGCGTTCTGACACTAATCTTACTTAAAGGAAAAAAATTTGCTAAGTATTTAAAGGTGACCTATTATTCTTCCATTATGCTGAATAAAACTGACCAAACGTGCGCTAACTCGTCTTGGGTTGCTAGGCGACAGGCTGGAATTAGCTGGGGTTGCCAGGTAACGGGCTGGAATTATCTGGGGTTGCTAAGTAACGGGCTGGACTTGTCTGGGGTTACTAGGCAACGGGCTAGACTTGTTTGGGGTCACTAGGTGAGGGGCCGTGACTGCTGTTTTGTGACGTTACTTTCTGAATGTTTTCAAAACAGGTCATTTTCTAGACACTTAAAAACATAAAATTATTGCCAAAAAGTGGATAAATGTCTTTTTTTTAAGCATGTGGGATGTTTTTAAAAGCAGTAGAAACATAAATGGAGGTACAAAAACATGAAAAATGTGATTTTTTTCTTAATACACCCACTTAAAATAAGACAAATATTAGATATGAAACAACAGAAATAAAATTATGAAACAAGACTTCTCATTATCACTCAGTTGTCCAGAGGATTAAAACTTCATGTTTAAAAAACACTTCACATGAACATGGATACCCTACAAAAATACAATATACATATTCAAAAACTGGCTCGTGTTTTGTCATTTATAACATGTTTTAGTTTACAAATGTTGTTAGTTTGTAATTTGTTTTGTTTTTTAGTTGTATTTAGTGAATAATCACTGAACTGGCGTTTCACAGACTTATAATCTGTTAAATCATATTTCATTACATGAACGTGTCCAAGGTCTGCAGATGGAAATTTGCATTTTTGCTGTAATGTACCATGCATCTCTCCTTTTAAAAGGTTAATGGTATGTTGTACATTGTTTCAGTGTATATAAATAAACAGTGTAAACAAAAAAACAATGGCAAGAACCAGACATGGGAATTCTGAATCGATCTAAAATGCTCAAGAAATTGATTTCAGTCTATTTAATTAAAACAGAAATTCTAGACTGGTTTCTGAATTAAAACTGTTTTCTGAATCAGATCACCAGACACTGAAATATTCACATCTATAATAAACAGAATGTAACAAACTTAACATAATATTTCGTGTGAATAAATACACATTAATTTGTGCAATATTTTTATTTCTGCTAAACAAAAAGTCTAAAACAAGCCCGACCCAGAACAGATATTTTGTAAAACAGTTTCTCACACTGAGATTTTTATTTTACTCTCTCCCCATGCGCCGTCATGGATTTAAATCCAGCGTAATGTCTGCGGCTGTGTTTGCGTGTGTGTCCGTGGTGACTTTAAAGCAGATTCAGCCAAGCAGACAGAACCAGGTCACAGGAGAATGGAGCGATAGAGAGAGACACAGAAAGACGGCCTTGGGGAAGAGATAAAGGGAATACAATCAGGGAAGAGGGATCGCTGAGGCCTGTGAAAGGAAAGTGGGTGATGATGAAGAAGACATGGAGAGGGCAGCAGGGAAGGTTTAGAAATGGACAAAAACGCTTAGGCTGAAAGACAGAAGGGAAAATAACATGAAGGTAGAGGAGGAACGATTTGAACATGAGGGAGAAGGAAGTTCTATATTTCAATGACTTAAATAACCATAAAATGTTTGACAGAATGACTAAAATAGGCTGCAAAAATATTCATATTCCTTCAACTAATTCCCCTTTTTGCATGTTCCTATGGAAACCCATTTTCACCACGAAAGAAAGAATAAAGGTCCAACAGGAAGTCATAATTTTGATTTTCTGTCAAAATTTTGAGATTTGAAGTCATAAATATGAGATAGAAAGTCATACTTACAACTTTGAAAATTGAAATTATGACTATGAATTTCATAATCATGACTGAAAGATAAAATTGACTGAATCTCCTAATTATGACTTTGATTATGACATTCAATGGCATAATTATGACTTTGAATGTCAAATTATAACTATAGCTCATAATCATGACTTTGAAAGTTAATATTATGACTTCGAATCTCATAACTATGATTGTCAAAGTCAAATTTTGACTTCCTATTGGGCTTTTATTTTTTACTTCAGGGCACAAATGGGCTTCCATACATTTTTAACCATCACTGTATTAAAAAACAAATAAAAAATGAGCACATCCATTCTCCTTAAACAGAATGGATGTAGATCAAAAAGTTAAATTTAGGTCTCCTCAACAACTTTAAAAATGTAAATGGTTTTTCTATTTTTTTTTAACAGCCCGGGGGGGGGGGGGGGGGGGGGGGGGGGGGGGGGGGGGGGGGGGGGGGGGGGGGGGGGGGGGGGGGGGGGGGGG